>PVIW01009031.1:0-55205 GCA_004026585.1 Noctilio leporinus | reverse complement strand
TACCCAAAGAATCCTGAAACACCAATTCATAAGAACCTATGCACACCTATGTTCATAGCGGCACTATTTACAATAGCCAAGTGCTGGAAACAGCCTAAGTGCCCATCAGTGGATGATTGGATCAAAAAACTTTGGTACATTTACACCATGGAATTCTATATAGCAGAAAGAAAGAAGGAACTTGTACCCTTTGCAACAACATGGATGGAACTGGAGAGTATTGTGCTGAATGAAATAAGCCAGTCAGTGAAGGACAAATATCATATGATCTCACCCATTATAGGACAATAATGAACAAAACTAACAACAAGCAAAACAGAACCAAGTATATGAATACAAGGAATAGGTTTTCAGTGGTCAGGGGGAACGGGGTTGGGGGGAGGGGGGAGGTAGAGGCAAAGAAGGGGATCAGCTTAGACAAGAACCTAGTATAAAGGAACCATGGACATGGACAACAGGTGGGATTGACTTTGGGGGTAATGCGTGGGTGGGGAGGGGAACAGAGGGGAGCAAAAAGGGGATGGATGTAATACAACAACAATAAAATTGAAAAAAAAGATAACTAATCATCAAAAAAAAAAAAGTCAAAGGAGATAAATCTAAGACAGACATAAACAAGAATAGTTACCTAAAATGAGGAGACAAAGAAATAAACCCTCATTGAAAGAAAAGGAGGAATCCCAGAAATAGCTCTAAATGAAATGAGGAAATCAAGCTATTAGATATGTAATTTTACAAATAATGATTATAGAGAAGCTCACTGACCTCAGCAACTCAAATAAAACTACAAACAACTCCAGGGGAACTACAAGAAACTCCAGGGAAGCTACAAGGAACTTAATGAGAACTACAACAGCATTAAAAAGGACGTACAAACTATCAATAAGAGCCTGAAGGAAATGAAGAATACAATTTCTGAATTGAAGAACACAGTGAAAGGAATCAAAAGCAGGCTAGAGAAAGGAGAGGATCAGATCAATTAGCTGGAGGACAATGTAGGAAAAAAAAAATTCCAGACATAGCAACAAAATGAAAAAAGACTGAATAGAATGAAGAGGTTTTAAGGGAGCTTCAGGACAACATGCAATGCAATAATATCCATATTATGGAGAAGAAGAGGAGCAGGGCTATAAAACCTGTTTGAAAAAAGAATCACAGAAAACTTCCCAAACTTCAGGAGAGAAAAAGTGACACAAGTTCGGGAAACACATAGGGTCCCAATAAAGATGAACCCAAACAGACCCACTCCAAGACACATCATAATTAAAACAGGAAATTTTAAAGACAAAGAGAGAATCCTAAAAGCAACAAGAGAGAAATAGCTAATAGCATACAAGGGGGCTCCCATAAGGTTATTAGCTGGTTTCTCAACAGAAACACTAATCCAGAAGTGAATGGCAAACAATATTCCAAGCAATGAAAACAAAAGCCTACAACCAAGACTAATCTACCCAGAAAGGCTCTCTTTCAAAATGGATAAAATAAGAAGTTACCAAGACAAAATATATCTCCACCAAATCAGCATTGCAAGAGATGTTAAAGGGTCTGCTTTAAGAAGATGAAGAAACTGAGAGAGACAAGGAGGAACACAGGTACAAAGGGTAAAAATGAAACTGAACAAGTGCCTATTAATAATAACCTTAAATGTAAATGGATTCAATACACCAATCAAAAGACATAGGGTAGATGAATGGATAAGGAAATATGACCCACACATATGTTAAATACAAGAAACCCACCTCAGAATGAAAGATTGACACAGACGGAAAGTGAAGGGATGGAAAAAAATATGTCAAGCAAATAGGCATGAAGGAAAAATGCTGGGGTAGCAATACTTAGACAAAATAGATTTCATAACAAAGGCCATAAAAAGACATAAGGGAACAATCCATCAAGAACATATAACCCTTGTAAATGTATGTGTATCTAACATAGGAGCACCTAACTATATAGAGAAAATTATAGAAGACTTCAAGAAGAAAATTGACACCAAAACACTCATAGTAGGGAACTTTAACACCCCATTAGCAACAATGAACAGATTTTACAAGCAAAGAAGTACTAAGGATATTATGGCATTGAATAATACTCTAGATCAAATGGAATTAATTGATATATACAAATCTATTCACTCCAAGGAAGCAAAATACATATTCTTTTCAAATGCATTTTTCAAATGAAACATTCTCAAAGATAGACCACATGGGAGGACACTAAACAAGCCTCAACAAATTTTTTAAAAATGAAATCATACCAAGCATCTTCTCAAATCACAACAGCTTGAAAATAGAAACCAACCTTAAGGAAAACAACCCAAAATATTCAAATTCATGGAGACTGAATGACATGCTATTAAATAATGAATGGGTTAACAATTAGAACAAAGAAGAAATCAAAAAGTTTCTGAAAACAAATGAAAATAAACACACAACAGCTCAAAACCTATGAGAAACAGCTAAGGCAGTGATGAGAGGGGAGTTCGTAGCAATACAGGCCTACCTAGAAAGAATAGAAGAATCTCAAGTAAACAACCTAACCATACAGCTACAAGCCCTAGAACAACAACACCAAACAAAGCCCAGAGTGAGCAGTAGGAAGGAAATAATCAAGATAGTGCTATTTACAATAGTCAAGAGCTGGAAACAGCCTAAGTGCCCATCAGTGGGTGAATGGATCAAAAAATTTTGGTACATTTATACAATGGAATATTACACAGCAGAAAGAAAGAAGAAACGTTTACCTTTTGCAACAATGTGAACAGAACTGGAGAGTATTATGCTTAGTGAAATAAGCCAGTCAGTAAAAAATAAATACCATATAATCTTATCTAATACAGGAGACAAATGACTAAAACAAACAAACAAGTGAACTAGAACCAGAGGCATGGAAACAAGGAACAGGCTTTCAGTGATGCAGAGGGGAGGTGGGAGGGGGAGAAAGAGGCAAAGAAGGGGAACAGTTTAGTCAAGGAACTAGCATAGATGACCCATGGACCTGAACAACATGTGGGATTGACTGTGGGAGTGGGTATGCAGAGGGTGGGGCAGGGGAGAGTGGTGGGAAAAATTGGATAAATGTAATACAATAACAATAAAAAAAGAATTTAAGAAGATCAGTGCTGAATTAAATGACATAGAGAATAAAAGAACAATGATAAGGATCAATACATCCAGAAGCTGATTCTTTAAAAGATAAACAAAGTCAACAAACCTTTAACGTCATCAAGAAAAAGAGAGAAGACCCAAATAAATAAAATAAGAAACTGAAAAGGGGAAATCACAACTGATATCATGAAAATACAAAGGATTGTAAGAAATTACTATAAACAACTATATGGCAGAAAATTTGACAACTTGGGTGAAATGGACAAATTTCTGGAAACATAATCTTCCAAAATTGAATAAAAAAGAAGCAGAAAGCCTGAATAGACCAATAACAACTAGTGAAATTGAAGCAGTAATTTAAAAATCTCCCCATGCACAAAAGCCTTGGACTGACCAGATGGCTTCACAGCCTAATCTTACCACACATTAAGGGAAGGACTAATTCCTAACCTTTCCAACTTATTCCAAAAAACAAATCCAAGAAAAGGGAAGACTCCCAAACACTTTCTATGAAGCCAGCATTATTTTAAACCAAAACCTGGTCAACACACAATGAAGAAATAAACACAAACAAAAACACAAATGCAAACTATAGGCCAATATCTCTGCTAAACATAGATGCTACAATCCTCAACAAAATATTGGCAAACTGAATCCAGCAATACATTAAAAAGATCATACACCATGATGAAGTGGGATTAATCCCAGGGATGCAAGGGTGGCATAATATTCACAAATTAATAAAGGTAATACACCATATAAGCAGAATGAAAGATAAAAACATGATCATATCTATAGATGCTGAAAAAGCATTTGATAAAGTACAGCACCCAGTTATGACAAAAATGCTCAGCAAAGTGGGAATAGAAAGAGCATACCTCAATATAATAAAGGCCATATATGAGAAACCTGCAGCCAACCAACATCATACTCAATGGGCAAAACCTAAAAGCCTTCCTCTTAAGATCAGGAATAAGACAAGGGTGTCCCTGCTCTCCACTTCTATTCAACATTGTTTTGGAGGTTCTAGCCATAGTGATCAGACAATAAAAAGGAATCAAAGGCATCCAAATTGGAAATAAGGAAGTAAAACTGTTGTTATTTGCAGATGTCATAATAGTGTATGTAGAAAACTCTACAGAGTCCACCAAAAAACTTGACCTAATAGGTGAATCTGGCAAAATAGCTGGATATAAAGTCAATAATCCAGATATGGAAGGCATTTTTATGCACCAACAATGAAACATCAGAGATAGAAACTAGAAAAAAATCCCATTTTCTATAGCAACAAGAAAAATAAACTACCTAGGAATAAACTTAAGCAATGAGATAAAAAAACCTGTATTCAGAAAACTATGGAACATTGAAGAAAGAAATTTAAAAAGATATAAATATATGGAAGCATCCTTGTATACCATGCTCATAGATGGGCAGAATTAAGATAATTAAAATGTTATACTAACTAAAGCAATTTATAGATTCAATGCAATCCCTATTAAAATACCAATGGCATATTTCATAGATCTAGAACAAATACTTCAAAAATTTATATGGAGCCAAAAATGACCATGGATAGCCACAACAAACTTGAGAAAGACGAACAATGCAGGAGGAATCAGAATACCAGATATCAAACTATATTACAAGACTCCTATAATCAAAACAGTCTGGTACTGGTATATGAATAGATATATAGATCAATGGAAAAGAATAGAGAGCCCAGAAATAAACCCAGGTCTCTGTGGTCAATTAATATTCAACAAAGGGGGAAGGAACATAAAATGGAGTGCAACTAGCCTCTTCAACAAGTGGTGTTGGGAGAATTGGACAGCCACATGCAAAAAAATGAAACTAGACCAGCAACTTACACCATATACCAGAATAAACTCAAGATGCATAAAAGACTTAAACATAAGTTGTGCCACCATAAAAGCCCTAGAAGAAAACATAGGCAGTAAAATTTGAGATATCCCACACAGCAATATTTTCACTGATATTTCTCCTAGGGCAAGGAAAATAATGCAACAAATAAACATATGGGACTATGTTAAATGGAAGTTTCTGCTCAGCTTAAGAAAACATCAACAAAATGAAAAGGGAACCAACCATATGGGAAAACATATTTGTGAATGATACCTCAGACAATGGTTTGATGTCCAAAATATAGTATAAAGAACTTACACAACTCAACATCAGGAAGACTGGCAGCCCAATTAAAAATGGAAAAAGGAACTGAACAGTCAGTTCTCTGAGGAGGGCATACAAAGGGCCCATCGGCATATAAAAAAATGCTCAACATCACTAGCCATCAGAGAAAATTAAAACCACAATGAAAGAAAAAAACACCACAATGAGATATCACCTCAGACCTGTCAGCATACCCATCATTAACCAATCAACTAAAGTGCTGGCGAGGATGTGGAGAAAAGGGAACCCTAAGTACACTATTTGTGGGAATGCAGACTGGTGCAGCTGCTATGGAAAACAGTGGAATTTCCTTAAAAACTAAAAATGAAACTGCCTTTTGATTCAGCAATTCCACTGCTAGAATTATACCCCCAAAATCCTGAAACACCTACTCAGAATTACCTAAGCACCCCTATGTTCATAGCAGCACTATCTACAATAGCCAATTGCTGGAAACATCCTAAGTGCCCATCAGTGAATGAATGGATCAAAAAACTTTGGTACATTTACACAATGGAATACTATGCAGCAGAAAGAACTCTTCACCTTTTGCAATAGCATGAATGGAACTGAAAAATATTATGCTTAGTGAAATAAGCAGGGCAGCAAAAGACAAATATCTTATGATCCCGCCTAATACAGGAAACTAATGAACACAATTAACAAACAAGCAAAATAGAACTAGAGGCATGGAAACAAGGAACAGAATGACAAGTGACCAGATGGGAGGAGAGGAAGGAGAAAGGAGGAATAAGGGGAAAGGTTTAGCCAAGGAATTAGTATTGTTGACCAGGGACATGGACAACAAAGTGAAAATTGACTGTGGGAGAGGGGATAGGGTGGGTGGGCCAGGGGAGAACAATGGCGGTGAAAATGGGGCAATCAAATACAACAAAAATAAATTATTTTTTAAAATCCACATGGAAAAACTCAACATTATATGCCATCAGTGAAATCCAAATTAAAACCAAAATGAGATACCTCAACACACACATTAGAATGGCTAAAAGATTCATAACACCAGCTATTTGAGGAGATGTGGAGTACAATGTCTGGTTGGAGTACAAAATGGTACAGTTTGGAAAGCTTTTGCAGTTTCTTTAAAACCTAAACCCATATCTACCCTAGTGGTTTTCAACTGGGAAAGATTTTGTTCCCTGAGGGACATTTAGCAATGTTAGAGTGGAAACAGCTGTAATGATTATTAGATCATGGCAATCTCTTCAATGAAGTCCTATTCATGTTTCAATAAAGAGGACAAATATGTACTTTCATAGGAGGATGATACATTGTGAAAGGTGAAAATTTGCAAAACAGTATGTGAGGGAAATTATTTTTGCAAAAATATGAATATGCTACTATATGTATGAAAATAGCAGTTTATAATCTAATTCCTTGACAGCATTTGTGTCTCAAAAAGCAGCATATGGGAGACTTTTCATATTCTACAATATTTATATCCATAAGGTCTGAATTCTACATAATGCATCTGATTCTCTTTTCTAATTGTTCCTTTAGATGGGCAAGGAGATGTGAATAAACAACCCCCTGATGCATAAGACCAAGAACACTTTTTCCTCTGGTTCTTCTTTTAGGTAATAATTTGAAATATTAGCCATAAGTTTCATTTCTATGCAATCTTGTGTCCTATACACCATTCAACATTTTTAAAAAAAATTTTGTTCCAAGGAAGACAGAGCAACACCTGAAAAGCACAGGCCAGCCTTTTAGCTTATCCTTTCTGAGATAAAACAATAAATTTGAAATACTACACAAAGAAGTACTGACTAGTATAAATCAGTTGGTTGGGCATCATCCCGCAAAGTGAAGTGTCACGGATTTGATTCCTGGTCAGGGCACAGGCCTGGATTTTAGGTTAAGTCCCCGGTTGCCATGCATATGAGAGGCAACTGATAAATGTTTCTATCTCACATCAGTGTTTCTCTCCCTCTCTTTCTCCTTCCCTTGCTTTCTCTCTAAAAATAAATAAAATCTTTTAAAAAATAATACACAAAGAGGGTAAATAGCTTTTCAGTGTCCTGACACCCCACCTCCTTCACTATGCTTCAGATAGATCTGACTATAAAAAGAGCCTGGCCATGGCACCCTCAACGTTCTGGCTCTTGTTAAAATCAAAAACAAATGGAGACTAGGCTTGAAAATTTCCTGAGCAAAAAAACCCACTATAGTCATACAAAGTTAATTTAACTTATTTTGCAACTCAGCTGACCTGCATCATTTTTTCGCTTATGCTTCTAGAAATCAAAAGCAAAACTTAAAATTGTTTCCCAAAATTGATAGGAGGTAACTTCTAATCAATTCCCTATCATTAA
Source organism: Noctilio leporinus (assembly GCA_004026585.1). Classification (NCBI taxonomy): domain Eukaryota; kingdom Metazoa; phylum Chordata; class Mammalia; order Chiroptera; family Noctilionidae; genus Noctilio; species Noctilio leporinus. Next base: position 47,581 of record PVIW01009031.1, on the reverse strand, counting down.
GAAGATTTTAATATTATACCCAATCATTATGAAAAATAGTCACTGCCTTTTCAGTATATAGGCTGCTTTATAACAATACACCTAATCATTTCACATTATGTTTGCAAAGTCTGTTTGGTGTATACACAATAAACTTATACTAATTACAACTTAGGTGATTCATTGGTTTTACTTTTACTCTTTCAGAACTTTTGACATCCTAAATACTAAATGCACTCCCACTCTTATCCCCCAACTCTTGGATGCATCAATGGGTGTGGGGGAGGTAGCAGAGGCATAAACCTAAAGGGTCTGAAAACTTCCAGGGCATCTACTGAAGTGAAAATTAAACAATATACTGTTTACAATTCTAAATTATTAGAACGAAATTTGTAGTCACTAGACTTTTATTTCATTTTCTTTTCTTAAAAAGTATTGAAGGAAGGTTCTGAATGAAGCACGTTGTCTTTCTTAATACTACCAAAACATAATTTTTCAGCCTGCCTATTTTACATAAAATGAAGTGACTGAGATGGCTTTACTGTCCCTCTGAGTTTGCTAAAGTTTAGACAGGCTCTTCCTGCCTCTAGGTCCTGCCCTCCCTTTTCTTAAAGAATTTTCTTTAGAAAGCTTGAAATTAAAATTCATTTTTTGGTCTCTAAAAATTTATGTAACTTTTTTTAAGAAGTTCTCTTTCCTGTTTTACAACCCAGAAATGTCTTTCACAAAGATCTGTGAGTCACCCTTTGAAATGGAATCATCAATGAAATTAGCTCCCTCATTTCCAGTTGTTGTGGAAGGGTAGGAGCCAGCTTCAGTTAAAAGCAATCAGCAAGCACAAATGGCCTAACGCAGAGAAAACATTTGCAAGTTTCAAAGACTTTGCACAGCTAAGATGTGAAGCCTAGGAACCTCTTTCTACTTGAGGTGTGCTGGTGAGTGTCCACAAGTGCCTGGGATGGGGGAGGGAAGGCTCCTATTCTCAGCATCCTTAGAGGGCTTTCTGTGTAAGAGGGCGCACTCTCTCCTCCCAGAGGATCACAGGACAGCAGCCCAAGCAGGGGACTGGGGATGGGGAGGGAGCTTGAGGTGTGGGAACCAAGGGCAAAAGGTCCTGACATTCACTCACAGCTTAGGCCTCACAACCGCTTCTGCCGTTGACAGGCTACAGGCGCGGGCCTCTGCCCACACTCTTCCTAACGGCACCAGGCGCTGAGTCACTTGTCTCACGGGAGCACAGCAGAGGAGCACCCCATTCTATCACTATCACGTGCTCTTTAGCTCCACCCCTCCCGCTCTTTAGCTCCACCCCTCCCAACTCTCTCCCTTGCCTGTCCCTTCAGCACTCATTGAGCCCTGCCCCACCCAGCACCTCCTCCCATAGCTGCATTCTCCTTTGCTCCCTCTACTGTGAATCTCAGGAAGAGTAGGCCCTCCCCCATTTCATCCCCATCTTTCCAGGTGCCCCTCTCACGCATCTCAGTCCCATCCTGGGCCCATTTGTAGGGAGCAGGAAGTTTAAGGAGATTCAGTGGCCATTCTTTAGGGTCTATAGAGTTAGGAGTACTTCCAGGGGTGCAGGTGCAGGGCCCTCTCACTGGCCCCCACAAGACCCATTCAGGGGCAACGCTGAATAACACACACCACCCATGAACCTGTCTTTCTGGGGGCGTTGCTCCCTACCTACATCCTCTCAGTCCACCTGCAGCAGCTTCTGCTGATAACATCTCTGTTTGGTTGTGGAATTCCTCTCCTACCTCGTTTCACACGCACTTCCCAGATGCTCCAACTACTCAGTTGGTTCAACTACAAACATTCATCTTGCTCCCCAATCTGATTATGCTTCCCTGGGCTGACCCCACCTCAATGCCACCTCTGGTGCAGCCTAGGTTGGACTCACAGATTCTGAATTCTGACTCAGCTGTCCAAATTATTAATTAATTGTTTTTCCTAAGTCAGGACATGGGCTCTCAAAATGAGAGATCAGGCTTTGTTGGAAGAGGGCACTGGAGGAACATGCTAGACAAAGGCTTCCATTAAGGTGTTTCCTATTAGATTCTTCTTGCAGCTGGTATAGGTGTTACGCATAGAAAGTCAGGGAGCAGTAGGGAGTCCCCCACATTGGCCAAGATGGAGCAGGGGGAGGTTCTGAAACAGCATGAAAAAGCTAGAGATATGAATGGATAGTGTCCTAGCATGCCAAAAGCTAGTAAGATGATTGAATGGGTGGAGGAAGCCCTCCCCTCCCTATCTTTGTAAGAACCACGGGCTTGAGCAGGAGGGAGCAGGGGCTGCAGGGATGGAGGGGTAAAAGAGGGGCTTTGAGATGGGAGCCCATCTTTTTCCTAGGGGTGGCACAGGCCTTAAGAGTTTTGCTTTAGTTGTAGCAGGGGGACAATGCATAGCACTCACCTCACCCACCCCCATTAAATGTGGCTTACTTGTGGTCCACTCAGGAGCCCCTGCCAAGCACCTGAGGGGTGTTTTGTGTTTTCCAGTCCAGGCCACAACCCCTGTGGTCCAGGCTAGGCAACCTGTAACATGAGGGTATTTCCTGCTGTGGAACAGGCCAACCAATCAACATCCCCACCATCAAATGAAACAAAACTCCAAATTTGTTTCTTTCTTGGGTAATTTTTCTCAACCTTAGGGTATTCTTTAGCATTCCTTTCACCTTCTCATAACTAACCGCTATAAGATGCTATAAGATGAAGAGGTGAGTTGGGGCATAGGGAGGAATAGTGAAAGAGGTGCAGAGTAATGGAGTTTTTAAAAGGGCCATTGATGAAATCAACAGGGAGACTAGATGCAAGAGCTTAATAAAATAACTTACCTGTCCCTTTTGAAAGATGGCTAGCCTGAGAAAAAAGTTTTCCAAATACTAAAATGACTTCTTGAAGACCTATGACAAGTACAAGAATAGAACTCATAGGGTTATATGACAGCTAACACACACAGAAAGAGAACAGCTTCAGGGTATCATCTTATTATTCACAATATCCAACTAAGACTATAAAAAAGCCTTGAGCAAACCACTCTAAAACAGAGCAGCTACATGGACTCTTTCATCTTGCAACTCAACAAGGCTCAGCCCACTTGTCTGCTCACCAGTCCATATTTGGGAGAAGTGGTTAGACCTTTATTACTCAAGGGGAATTCCAGCTGTTGAAACAAGAATCAGAAGAAAAGCTCTTTATCTCCTTCTCTTGCTACCTCATTTCTCATCCCCCCCCACCTCATTTGAGCATATGCTCTTAGAGAAAGAGGAAGGGAGAGAGGGAAGGGGAGAGAACTATGGGCTGCCTTCTCACATGTGCCCTGACCACTGACCAGGAAATAAAGAGTTTCCCAGACTAAAGAAAGCTAAAAGAATACATCTCCACCAATCCAGCATTACAAGTGATGCTAAAGGGCCTGCTTTAAAAAAGATGAAGAAACAGAGAAAAAGAGACAGAGAACAACACAGGTACAAAGGGAAAAAATGATAATGAATAGGTACTTATCAATAATAACCTTAAATGTAAATGTATTAAATGCACCAATCAAAAGACATGGGGTAGCTGAATGGATAAGAACCAACTTTAACTTATAAATGCTTTAAAATAATCTTGTTTTAAGTAGATTTTACTAAATAACGTATAATTTTGTATTTTTTATTGTATCTGCATTGCCGTAGGTTAAGTTTTTTTAGATTGGAATTCTAAAAATTCCAATAACTTATTTAAGTTATTGCAAAAATTCTTGCAATAACTTAGAAAAATGGAATGCAATTAAAAAGTAAGAAAATGTGGATATACATTACGTAGAATACATGCTATCTTTTTGTCCATGTGTTTAGTAGTAATGCAATTGATATTATTTTAAAAAGTAATTCTTTAAACAAATGAATTAACATAAGCATTTGCAATATGAAAAGAAAACTTTGTATTAATACAATTTGAGAGGCTGACAGAAGGCAGTAATTAAATGGTGAATTGTCTGGATGTGGAAAAAAAAGAAGTACACATTGGTGGTTACAAACTAGACAGGGGGATGTTAAGAAAAATAAAGGAAATGGAGAAGCCAAAGAACTTATATGCATGACACATGGCCATGAATTGAGGAGGGCATTGCTGGAGGCAATAGTGAATATTTGTTGGAGGGGGTAAAGGGGGAAAATTGGTACAACTGTAACAGCAAAATCAATAAAGGCCTTCAGTGGTCAGGGGGAACGGGGTTGGGGGGAGGGGGTAGGTAGATGCAAAGAAGGGGAGCAGCTTAGACAAGAACCTAGTATAAAGGAACCATGGACATGGACAACAGGTGGGATTGACTTTGGGGGGAATGGGTGGGTGGGGAGGGGGACAGAGGGGAGCAAAAAGGGGATGGATGTAATACAACAACAATAAAATTTAAAAAAATAAAATAAAATATATTTTAAAATAACTTTAAAAAGAAAAACAGTATACATACATACATACATACATACATACATACATAATTAATCCCATTCTTTTCTAGCTGTCCCATCTAACAGCCCCATTATTTCTGAATGGTTCTGTCTAAACATTCAGAATTGTCAGCAAAGGCTTTTCCCCCTTCTGATAAATGCTGAACTCGCATATTTCTAGGAAAGAAAACATGAATTTTATTTAATGTCTTTAGATTTGCACATGCTGAATACAGAGGCCACCCATGTAAATCTATGAGGAAGGGACATATGGTCTCCTCTGGGAGACTCTTTATTACATAACTATATTTGCACCAAGATGCACACATACATAGGATTGTCCCTTCTACGTATCAAGGTGTAGTGGAGAGTAGCCTAAGAAGGCATATGTCACAGATTAGAACTGAATCTCATGTCCTTTTTTTGTAGTCATCAAGTCCTTTATTCTCTGTGTTATTCTCTGTGACTGAAAGAACAGTATTCTAAGTTGAATTCCTCTTTAGTTTCCTCCAAAATACCAAGCAATTGCAATGGAAATTCAATCACCATTGCAATTCTCTCTCCAGAGGAGCCAGCCTCTCCTCCACTTCTTCCAACTGCTGCCAAGTTAATGTTGGAGGAGAAACGCCCAGAATTGGAGATGAGAAAATAGGTGAAATAGATAATCAAGAAACTAGTAGAGGAAATTAGTTCTCTGTCCCCATTCTGTTGATGAACATGGATGAAAAATGGAATTTTAGAGGTAGATATCTGAAGCAATTAAACTCCAGGAACTATTGAAAGTAACCTACAGTTTCTGCTCCCATATAACACCAGGCTCCCATTCCATGTAACTAAATCCCAAAATTTCCCCCATCATTCGCGCTTTCCTAAGATGTGATGTTAGGAGGGTATGGTTTATACAGTCACCTTTTTTTAAATAAAGATTTTTATTTATTATTTTCAGAGAGAAGGGAAGGGAGAGAGGCAGAGAGAGAGAGAGAGAGAGAGGGAGGGAGGGAGAGAGAGAGATGGTTGCCTTTCACCTGCCTCCTCCAGCTACAGACCTGGCTGGAGACCTGGCTTGCAACTTGATTATGTGCCTTGGCTGGGAATTGAACCAGTGACCTTTGGGTTCGCAGGCTGGTACCTTATCCATTGAGCCACCAGCCAGGGCCCTATACAGTCACCTTTGCCCAGCTATTTTCTGTGCTGAGAATGTAGTAAAGATCCAATGGTTCTCAAGTTTTAATTCACTGACTGAGAAAGGAAAAATGGGGGTAATGAATAACCTTATAGATTTTAAGTTGCGAAATATTACTATATCAGCTTAATTACACACATAAGAGGGGTGAACAGATTTGGCAATTAAGAAGGGATAGAAGTCAAAGCCCAGCTCTTTAGTATATGTACATGGTTAATTCTTTCAGCAGATTTATTTCTGCTAAAATAGGTTTGATTTTCTAGTGTTTGTAGCAATTACTGAAGATAGGTTTTCACGTACAAAGAAGAAGAAGAAAAAGAAGAAGAAGAAGAAAGAGAGAGAGAGAGAGAGAGAGAGAGAGAGAGAGAGAGAGAGAGAAGAGAAGAGAAGAGAAGAGAAGAGAAGAGAAGAGAAGAGAAGAGAAGAGAAGAGAAGAGAAGAGAAGAGAAGAAAAAAGTAGTTAGCTCACCTGACTCTTGAAGCCTTCTAAAATGCTAATGTCATCTCACAGGAATCACTGAGGGAATCAGTGGGGCTTCACCACTGGGGTTCACATAGAGATGGAGAAGCAACAGGCACTCAGATTCTAGAAGACCACATTTTTTCAGTGCAGTGGTTTTGGTGCAGAGATTCCAGCCAGTGGTTCTGCCCATTTGCAGAGCTGAGCTGGTGGCCATATCTGACCTGGAAGCTCAGGGGATAGTTTTGTTGATTTTAGGTGTTCAGCCAACAAGCTGTACCATGTGTGGAAACCATTTTAATGCCTCACTAGCTCAAGAAACAAAATCAAAGCCTCTACCAACTGCTGAGTGTAGCCTCTGACCTGTCTGAGCTGGAAGCCTGACAGTGAATCTGGACACCTGGAAGTATACCCTATAGTCATGCTTGGGCAAAACAGCCAAACCAACAGTTCTGCCCAACTGTTAAGTATAGATTCTGGCCCCACATAAAGAGGAAGCATGAAGAGAGATCTTGAGCAGCCTTGGAACCTAGTCTGCTGGATCTTGATCTTGGATTTCTAGACTCAGAACTGTGAGAATATAAAGTTTTGTTTTTAAGCCACCAGTTTGTGTTATTTTATTATAGCAGACCTAGCAAACTAATATAGATTATATGTGCAAATAAATGAGAAAGGTGCTCACATTTTACTATAGATATGTCATATAAAAATCCCTAATCTATAACTGTCCTACTAGTTTATACATGAAAAAATTTGTGAAATCTTGTATTTTTAATGAAAACTTGTTAGCACAACTGGCACAAGAAATTTTTAAGGACTATCATTCTAAGAAAGTCAATGTGCAAGGCCAAAAAATATCAATAACTCACATGAAATAGTTATTGGAGACACACAGCATATGGGTGGTGAGAACATCAAATATGACTTAACACTTCTCTAACAAAGTTAGCCCAATCAACTTAATTTACCTGAGAAAACTGTTAGAGGCAAAAAAATCTTTATTCCTCTAATTTAGTCCTATCAGTATCAATCCTGATCTTGGCCTGAGGGATGTAAATATTGCCAAACTTGATCTTGAGGAGCTGAGGGATGCCCAGGCATATGAAATTTCTCTTTACCATTATGGCCAGCCTGATGCAGGGGTGTCACATTTCTCCATTTTAGCAAATCAAGTTGCCAGAATGATGTTAGGCTGAAAAAGTCTTAATTAGAAAACATTCCAATATTTTGTGACTATCTTTAAAATGGAAAGTTACATTTGCCTATCATCAACATCATGGGAAATGGAGATGTTTTCTAATTGAAAGCAGTTGAAGACCAAATTCTCAAATGGCGCAGCCCCTCTTCTTGATCTCTGCTCTCAATGAGAATTTTTAGCCATTCCATTCATTAGTATTAAGGAGGAGCTCATATAATCAGGCAAGTTTACTGTTCGATATTGCCAGCCCCAAATAATACCTCTCATAGCCACAACAACTCTTTCAAACCATAAACAAGTCTCCCAATGAGTTGTTTCTGTGAGTGGTTATGATGATGACTTTGCCACTTTTATGCATCTGTGTCACTGTGTTCCAGAGTAAGTATCAGGCTATTGGGTTTATGCCATCTCCCTATCTCATTCAGGAAGATGACAAGGTTTTCACATTAGGCAAAGAGCAATACTGACTCTACTTTGTTTTCTCCACTCATGTTCAAGGAAGGAGAGAGAAAGCAGAAGCAGAGATGGCTATACATCACAGTAACTTAACACATAAAACATTTATTTAATACATGTCCAATATTTACAAGAAACAAGTTGCCTATTTCCAAAATGCTAAATCATAGTGCTGCCATAGATAGTAAGAGCTCTAGAGCATTAGAGAATCTCCCCTATTGGCCAAGATGGCCTGGGGAGAGGTTATTACACTGAGTATGCCAAAAGCTATTAGGATGAATAATTAGGGCCTGAGTGCGCCAAAAGCTAGAATGATAACTGAATAGGAAAATAATCCCCCCCATTCCCTACCCGTATAAGGACCATGAACATGAGCAGAAAGGAGAGAGAGTCTTTGATATGGGTGTCCACCATTCTCCCAGGCCACATGATACCTGAATTAAATCTCTTTCCTTTTGCACCAGTATCACCTTCTGAGTGACTTTCATCGAGATGGGCAGCCAAACTTACTTGTTTGGTTATGATTTTTGACAACTCAGCTGGGACAACAATGACCTTGATAAGGTCTAGAGTGTCCTGGCTCAAGTCAGAGCTACCTGTGGCAGGCCAACCCTGGAGCTGGACTGTGAAGAATTTTGTTAGGGAATTTCTCTGCACTCTTCTCAAGGCTTCAATTGCTTGAAATGCTTGACTAATGAAAGAAAATGGGTTTCTGGGTAACAGATGAACTCTAAGACTGGGTACATAGCATTGGTGTGCACACTGAGAGTTCTCTATTCCTGCTGCTTGAGCTTTGTGTCACTCAGACTTTGTGCCACTTGGGCTTTGTGTCACTTGGGTCCAGTTAGGACCATTTGTGGTATTGGCTGGCAAGCTATACATGACACTTGGGCTTTGTGCCAATTGGGTTTTGTGCCATTTGGATTTAGCTAGGATGAGTTGTGGTATGGGTTGACAGAAGGTAAGATGCTAAAACTTGCTTGTGAGTGCTTGTTTGAACTAATGGAATTATGAATCCAAGTTTTGTTTATATGTTCCCACTTTGTCTGGGGTCTTTCCATGGTTATGCTTTTGAGTACATACCTTTGTGGCATCAGGGGTGGTTCTGTTTTGACTTCTGAAGAGAACCTCCTGGGCCAAATTTTAACAGATTAGTCCATGTGCAGCTATGATTCAATGACTAAGGAAATGATTTTCCATTTTAACACAGCTGAGCATATGTATACTTTAGAATATGGGGGAAATGGCCTTTAAATGGTTCCCTAAATTACTACAGCATCATATAGTTGGAATTGATTTGCTAATGGTCAGACAAATGAGATGAAATCCCTTATATCCAGCCATTGATGGCTTTACACAAGAAGGATTTGGCAAAAAGTAAGAGAACAACCTAATGATGTAGAGAAGGGAATTGTCTTCAAACCCCCTCCCTGATAGTAAGACATAAGAGAAAAAGAAAACAAGGAAATGAATCTCTTTAATGCTCTGCATAGCCTTCAAATTTTCTCTTCTGCATTTTCTATACTCATGCGTATCTGTCAAGTTTGTGAGCATCTTTACCACCAGTGTTTTGAACTCTGTGCCTGTCAGGTTGGCTATCTCCTTATTGCTTAGTTCTTCCACAAGAACCTTGATCTGTTCCTTTTTCTGAGCCATACTTCTCTGTCTCCTCAACATGACAAGTTCCTGTATTTGCCTCTTCATCTTAAGTAGAGCTGTCACACCTGTTATGTTGTTAGGGTCTGAGCCTTAAGTATTCATCAGCACAGGATGACCCATTTCACCACATTGTACAGCTGTATGTTGGGGAGAGGTCTGAGAGGGAACAATGTTGCTTGCTCAGCACTCGTTCATTTTCTTGGCACTTCTCCCACTTCCTGTATGGGACTGGGGTCTCTTTAGCTATTGCTCTGGCCATGGTTCTCAGAGTTCATGGGTCTGTGGACATTCTAGGGCTGTGGTGGCCCTCTAAACAAGCAAACTCTGCTGAGAGATCAGCAGTTGCTTCTTCCATCCCAATCCCCGCTGGTTTTCAGTCAGAAGCAATGTGGCTTTGTTTTCCTATGGTGCCTGAACTGTGAACTGTGGGGTCTGGTCTGGCATGAGGAGCACTCACCAGGTGTCCCTCCCTAACATTTTTAATTGTGACTGCACTTCCTGCTAGCTGGTCACAGCTGCTGTCCTGTCCCCATTCTGGCTCTGCCCCTCCTATCTGTCTGGATGAGTATTTCTTCTTGATATTTTTGTTTCCTGGACTTCCAAGTAGCTCGATATTCTGGAGGCACAGTGTGTCTACCTATGCCTCCATCTTGGCCAGAAGTCCCATTGCATTTTTTGAAGTTGTGATAAAAAGCAACAGCAGTGCCAGCACATGAATAGACTTTTAAGACTTAATGCACATTGGGAATCTGTTCCTGAAAGCCTCAAATTGTAGATGCTCATCAAAATGGTTAAATTTTTATAAAGTTATAACACTATTTTTATTCACTAAACAAAAACATTAAAATCCTTTTTCTATATTAGCAGAAACATGACATTTACCTAACACTTTAAGCGATTAATGCTGTCTTCTAGTAAGACCCAACGAACTAGTTCTTCCATATTTAGTTTATTTTATTAAATATTTATTAATTTATTTTTAGAGGGAGAGAGAAACAGAAAGAGAGAAACATCAATTTGTGGTTGCCTCTCATGCACCCCAACTAGAGACCTGGCCCACAACCCAGGCATGTACCCTGACAGGGAATTGAACCAGCAACCCTCTCATTCACAGGCCAGCACCCAATCCACTGAGCCACGCCATCCAGGGCAAGTTCCTTCACATTTATATGATACAGAGAGAAGGAGTTCTCTCCTAGTTTAAAATATATGCTAGACTGAGCCAAGACAAACTCCCTTTGCTTTAAACTAATAGATATGCTGGATATAATATAAATACAAAACATAGTTAATTTTTTAAAATGGTAGAAGAGAATGAAGAAAAGTGTAGCAATAACAAGTTTACAGAAATGAAAAGGAAGGTTTAAGAGCTTGTTCCTACTCTCTATTTTCTAAAATCCTACACTTCAGAAATAAGTATCAGTTTTCACCAATGTGAATTTTTTAAAAACTTTACTGAGGTATAATTCACATGCCATACAACTTTTTAAAGTGCTCAATTTAATGGTATTTAGCATATTCACAGATATATGCAACTATCATCACAGTTACTTTAGAACATTTTTATTTCCTCAACAAAATTAAAAAAATAAACCCATCTATTCAGGCATCACTCCTCACCATTTCCCTGGCCCTACGCTAACTCTATTTTACTTTCTGTTTAGAAGAATTTGTTTTTGCAGTCTAAATAATTTCTACAGAAATATCTTGGATACATACACCAAAGTGGACTTTTTGGGTCATATAATAATACTATGTTTAATTTTTAAAGAAGCTTTCATGTTTTCCAAAGTATATGAACTATTTTATGTTCCAACAAGCAATGTATGAGGGCTCCAATTTCCCATATCCTCATTAATACTTGTTACTATCTAAATTTTTTATTCTAGCAATCCTAGTGGGTCTGAAGTTCTATCTCATTATGGTTTTGATTTCCATTTTCCTGATGATTAATGATATTGAACATCTTCTCATGTGCTTGCTTATTGGTCAGTTGTATATCTTTGGAGAAATACCTACTCAGATCCTTTGCATGGTTTTAATTGGTTCTTTTCTTTTCATTATTGAGTTGTAAGAGTTCTAAATCCAAGTACATGATCAGATATGTAATTTTCAATTATTTCCTCCCATTTTATGAGTTGTCTTTCTACTTTCTTGATGGTGTCCTTTGAATCAAGCACAAATGTTTTTAATTTTGGTTAAATCAAATTATCTATTTTTTAGTTTATTACTCATTCTAAATCATATTTAAGAATCCCTTGCCAAATCCAAAATTTACCCTTATTTTTCTTCTTAGAGTTTTGTATCTTTAGCTCTTATGTTTAGAGTTTTTTGTTCTTGTACGAGATATAAAGTAAGGGTTCAACATCATTCTTTGGTATATGGATATCTAGTTTCCTCAGCACCATTCATTGAAAAAACTGTTTTTTGTTTGTTTGTTTGTTTGTTTTTCCCTCTATTGCTTAGTCTTGCAACTCTTGTTGAAGGCCAATTGGCCAGAGCTGTATGGGTTTACTACTTGACTGTCAATTTTATGCCATTGATCTATATGTCTAGCCTTGTGCCAGGACTGCACTATCTTGATGATCATTGCTTTGTAGCGGGGTGTGAAATTGGAAAGTGTGAATACTTCTACTTTGTCTACTTTTTCAACATTGTTTTGGTTTATTCTGAGTCATGATTCCATATGAATTTTGGAATCAATTTGTCAATTTCTACAAAAAAGTCAACTGGGATTCTATTAGGGGTTGCATTGAATTCATTTATCTATTTGGAGAATGTTTTTATCTTCACAATATTAAGTTCTCTAATCTATGAAAATAGCATTTTTCCCACTTAGTTAAACTTTTAACTTCTTTCAACAATATTTTGTAGTTATCAGAAGGTAAATCTTGTACATGTGTTAAATTTACTCCTAAGTATTTTTGGTGCTATAGTAAATGGAATTGTTTTTCTTAATTTCATTTTTGAATTGTGTATAATAAGTGTATAAAAATAAACCTCGTTGTTGTAGATTGCTCTTGCATCTTCCTCCATCCTTGCTGAACTTCTTTATTAATTGAAATAGTTTTCTAGTGAATTCCTTAGGAGTTTTTATATACAATATAATGTCACCTGACAACAGAGATAGTTTTACTTCTTTTCTGATTTGTATTCTGTTTATTTTTCTTATCTAATTGCCCTTGCTAGAGTGTTCAGTACAATGTTGAACAGAAGTGGTGGGAGCAAACATTCTGGTATTGTTTCTGATCATAGGGGAAATCCATCCAGTTTTTCACCATCAAAAATGAGGTTAGCTGTGGTTTCTACATAAATGAGCTTTGTCAGATTGAGAAAGTCCCCTTCTAGCCTTAGCTTATTGACTAAAAGCTGAAATTTAGAAGATTGACACTATCAACAATTGCAACAGATGTGGAACAACTGAAACTCTCGTCACCTGCTGAGGGGAATATAAATTGATATAACTTCTTTCAGAGCTGAGATTATTTACTAATGTTGAATACATGCATGTTGTAATTCATTAGTTTTACTTCAAGATATGCCATCAATTCCTCTCTCCAGAAATTACAGAAATGTGACTAGAAGGTTAAACAATCTTTCAAAGGTAACTCCTTCATGGCAGCAAATTTGAGCAATGAAAAAGTGCTCTGGGAACCAATGTTGGGTACCAGCCAGGGCTTGAGTTAGTTATCCTTAAAGAAAATTGTGCAGTTAAGGCAATAGATAGCCTGGGATACTGGGGGGAAAGAATATTCCAGACTGGAATGTTTTATGATCTTCAGCAGATTGCAATAATTTAAGAAAAAAGGGCGAACCCTGCATCGTGTGCCTCCATCTCCCCTGTTTCTTCTTTCCCAGGCAGGATGAAGAGACAGCAAATAATGGAGCTGGTGGGGAGGAAAACGGAAGGAAAGCTCCTTGCAAGGACAGTGACTACAACTAATTACAGGAAGTGAGCAAGCGGACTCAAAAATTCCAGTCCACCACCTCAATTCCAATGCTGTGGAAGCAGTTGTTGAAGCGGATTCAGCTAGCTCTCGGAAAGCTGATGGCAGGGGTGGGTGGAGACCCGCCTTGCTCCATCCCCGGAGCTGGGCAATGACCACTAGGCGGCACCACAGGGCTGAGCGAGCTCTAATAGGGTGCAACTAATAAAGCTGGGATAGTTGTTCTCCGGCTCAAGTCAGAAGGCAGGCGGCAACATGAGCTCCGCACCAGTGTTTCTGAGCGAGGTGGAGGTTCAGAGCCACCTCTGCAACTCCAGCCTCCTCATCCAGTCTCTGGAGGCTGCTCTGGCCAACTTCTCCAGCCGACCTGAAGGAGGGGTCACGCAGCCCGTGCGCACCGTGGTGCCGGTGGCCAAGCACAGAGGGTGAGTAAGGAAGGCCGGGGCCAGGGGCTGGGGAAACTGGAAAAGGGGAAAAGAGGTACAAAGAAAGGAAGGGAGGGATTTCAAATCGCTGCTAATAACCGCTGCCACCTAACACATGCACTTCCCAATGTGCTAATTGAGTGTTCTACAGGAGTTACCTTGTTTTTTTTTTGTTTTGTTTTGTTTTGTGGTTTGTGTGTGTGTGTTTTAAAAGATTTATTTTATTATTTTTAAAGCGAGGGGAAGGGATAGAGGCAGTGAGGGAGATAGATCTGGCTGGAGACCTGGCTTGCAACCTGGTTATGTGCCCTGGCTTGGAATTGAACCAGCAACCTTTGGTTTTGTAGGCTGGCGCCTTATCCACCTATGCCACCAGCCAGGGTAGGAGTTACCTTGCTTTAAGTCAACACACTCTCCTTATAGGTAGGTATTCATGCAGTCATTTTACTGGTGGGAAAAGTGAAACTCAGAGGTTAAGTGAAGTACCCAAGGTTGTCCAATTAATAAGTGGCAGAGTTGGGATGGTTTTTCTCACCCAGAGCTGGACTCTTGAACTTGCTGTGAGTACTGCCAAAGGAAAAGGCAGAGGAATGAGGGTGGAAGAGGACCTGTAAGGTGGTGATAAAGAGAAAGGAAGGTATGTGGGGCCAGCATTGGTGGGAAGAGGTTGAAGCTGCTCCCTTTCTCCTTGTAGTTTCCTGGGGGTCATGCCTGTCTACAGTGCTGCAGAGGATGCTTTGACCACCAAGTTGGTTACCTTCTACGAGGGCCACAGCACTACCTCCACCATCCCCTCCCACCAGGCCACTGTGCTACTCTTTGAACCAAGCAATGGCTCCCTTCTGGCGGTGAGCAAAACTCTCTGCCCTGGGGTGGGGTAGGGCCCCTGGGCCCAGAGTCAGGCTGGGAATTAGTTCTCCATGAGCCCAGGGGAGTTTTGGTTGTGACCACACACCCTCTAACTGACTAGATACTGATGGCAGTGAAGGTTATCTGTGACTGTAACTATTTCTAGATCCATAATGCAGCACCAGAGTCTACTGCTGCTTCAGCTGTATAGCATTGTAGAGGTAACCTTATCATTCTTTTTGGCCCTATACCAGTTACTGCAAGTAAACACCTTGAACAAAGCCAGTAGCCAAGGAAATATGTATTTAGTAAGTCTCTGTAATATGGAAGAGAAAGGGTATTCTCTAACCTCTGGGAGTCTTCTCTGAGGGATACCAAGTGATCCATTATAACATTTGACAGTATAAGAAAATAGCAGTAGCTCACATTTATTGAGCACTTCGTGTATGTCAGGCTTTGTTCTAAACACTTCACCTGTGTTGACTGTTTAGTACTTACATCCATTCTGAGTAAGTAATATTACCTCCATTTTTCAGATGATGAAAGTGAATCATTAAACAACTATGCCAAATTTACTTACCCAGGCTTAGGACCTTAATAAGAGATGTGGCTGGATTTCACACCTACTCAGTGTAAATTCAGGACCTGTAATCCCTAAGATTATGCTCTACTGCCTTTCTAACTGCCACCTGCTGGGAGTATTTACTGTGATCCAAGAAGGAGAACTAGATCTCATTAAATTCTGACACGGTTTCTCCATGGTAGTTTCTTATTACACACCCCTCACCAATTTCTGTTGCAGTCCCAGAGTCACTTTGACATCACACAGCTGATTAGTGAAAGACCTAGGAATGTCTACTCTGTGCCCTCCAGGCTGACTGTGATACCAGGCAGCTGAGAATTGGTTAGGGACTAGGACAGTTACAATTTCACCCGAACCACCCCTGGGTCTTTAGTTCTTCCTACTCCCCAAGGAGTCCAACCGTTCACTATTCCTCTGGGAAGAGTATACTCACCACATGGAGACGACATCCATCAGTGGTTTCCCAGAAAAGTGGGACCTGCGCAGACTTTCCAGCTGAATGACAAGGTCCTAGATCCTTCCTGAATCTGTAGTAAGGGATTCACTTTCTTGTCTATGAAATGATAATACTGATACCACCTGGTGAGGATCAAGATGAATTAACTTATAAGCAGAGGAGAATAACCAGACATAATTTAGAATCACCTGGGGAGCTTTTAAAAACAAGGATGTCCATGTCCTTCCAGAGTGTCAGATTAAGTTTATCAATGGGTCGCATCTAAGTGTCTGTATCTTCACAAATCTCTGTGCATGTGAAGCAGGAATTTAGAGCCACTGGGGTAGAGTTTCATGGCCCTTGCACAGATATTGAATGACTTATTCCATAGGCTCTTTTTTAGTTTGGTATTTTGAGAATCCCAGGGCAAGAAAAGAAAATGGGCAATTTTCTTTTCATTTCACCATGTGCTCAATGTTTTTATGTATACCAGTGCATTTAATTCTCACAAAAGCCTCTATATGATTGGCATCATCTTTGTTTTTATAGGTAAGGAAATAGTGCTTAGAGATTAAGATCCTGGTTCAAAGTTGGATTTCTCGTAACTGGAGGAATTGAATCCAGGCCTGTGCTCTTTGTAGGATACAATAATACTTCTTCTTCTTCTTTTTTAAATTAATTATTTTAAAATATTTTATTAATTTTAAAATATTTTATTTATTATTTTTAGAGAGAGGGGAAATGAGGGGGGCAGAGAGAGAGAGACATCAATATATGTTGCCTTTCACCTGCTTCCAGCTGCGGACCTGGCTGGAGACCTGGCTTGCAACCTCATTAATGTGCCCTGGCTGGGGTACAATAATACTTCTTAGAGCCACTCTTTTAGAGTAACCTTCTCTTCACTCAGTAGCAGATGTGGGTGCTCCTTGCTCACTGTCTGTCCTTTTCTCCAAGGTCATGGATGGAAATGTCATCACTGCAAAGAGAACAGCTGCAGTGTCTGCCATTGCCACCAAGGTAAGATTATTGCCTGGCTCTGCTGTTGAGGTGAACTGATGGGTTGAATTGGGTTTTTCAAGTTTGGATGTCTAAGGGAAAGGTGGGGAAGTTATTTAAGTCTTCCTCTGGACAGAGCTGGAACTCCATATACCAAATATGGGATGTCAGGTGAACACAATGCTTCATGAATTTACTAGCTACCATTTAATAAGCATGGCCAGATTCCAGGCACCTTATTATTATTCCAGATCTTCACTTCAATCTTGCAAAGTAGGTATATCATTACCTATAATTGCCAGAAATAGGGAATGTGGTTTAGAGAGGGTATGTGAGTTGCTTAGGATGACACAGCTACTAAGTGGCAAAGCAAGAATTTAAAGTTTGACCTCTTCAACTCCTAAGACTGCTATTTGCTCCTATACCACAGTTTCTGGTATATCTATGGTTGCCTCAGAGGCTAGACCAGTACTGCACAAGGAGCATAGAGAGAGCCAGACAGATCCAAGCTATACTCCTATGTTCATTCAGCCAGTATTCACTGAGCACCTGCCACATGCTGGGCATGGCTGGGGCAGGGCATAGCAGTGAACAAAGCAGAATTGGCACATACAGAGGAAGTCAGAAAATAAACAAAATACACATAGCACAATTTGCAAAAAAGATAATTAGCAAACAAGAAACCTCTTTTGAGTTTAATAATCTGTCAGGATTTGTTTTAAAGAATAAAACAAAACAGTGCTGTCACCAAGAAAAATAAATAGTATGTTAGAAGGATGAAAATAAAGAATAATCAAGAGGAAGGGGGTGGGGTGGGGAGGGGGACAGAGGGGAGCAAAAAGGGGATGGATGTAATACAACAGCAATAAAATTAAAAAAAAAAGTATAGGGGAGGGATGACATTGGGTCAAGAATGAAAGAAGTGAGTGAATGGAGTGGTGAGGAGATGGGGAGCTCCCAGGCAGAAGGAAATGATGGGATGTTGCTGTTCTTAAGCAGTGTCAGGGCATCCAACAGCAGTACTTTTAGAAGTTAGAAGAGTTTTAGAGCTAAGAAGAGGACACCTAGAAAGCTGAGTGTGGGAAATATTGGAGTCTGGAATCTTTCACATTAAAGGGGAAAGGACAACTTTTGGGAATGGTGGTTTTTGAAATGTGTATGAAGGAAACATGATCTAGCAGAGGGTGAGACCAGTAAAGATGAAGTGTTCAGATTGGGAATGTGTTAATGGAGAGGGAAGATGAAGATGAATCTGATAATTGGATAATGAGGGAGTAGACTATGCATACACTTTTATGAACTGGTCTTTAAAAATTATATCCGGACCCAACTCAAATTAAAATAATAAACGGGCTTCTATAGAAATTTTCCTTGGTAATTTAGTAACAGAGTGATTCTAACAATACTGCCTTACACTGGTAAATGACTCTGGCCCTTTTCAAAATAATTTCCAACCTTTTGTCTTGACTTATCTTTGGATTTCGGTGAGTAAGGCAGAACAAGTATTACTGACTCGTTTAATGCACAAGGACATGGATAGCAGGATATCCTGAAGTCACACCAGGCAGCTATGGGGTCTCCCATGGCTGTCTGGTCTTCTTGTCTCAGATCATTAGTTTCCAACCCAAGCTATAAAACAGCATCAGCTGGGGAGTTTAAAAGAAAAAAAAATCACATTCCCAAAACCTTGAGTCA
Source organism: Noctilio leporinus (assembly GCA_004026585.1). NCBI lineage: Eukaryota > Metazoa > Chordata > Mammalia > Chiroptera > Noctilionidae > Noctilio > Noctilio leporinus. The sequence goes on along the minus strand of PVIW01009031.1, from coordinate 29,286 downwards.
AAATCACTGGGAGTGGGGCCCAAGAACCTAGTTCTTTTTGTTTTATTTTGTTTTGTTTTGTTTTAATAGTCTCTGGTCTATTCTGATGATCAACCAAATATGGGAACCAAAGTATCTTAGACCTACCTCGTGGTTCCACTGTGCTGTGTTGCATTGACAAAAAACCTGCACTCCCAGGAGAGCTGATAATCATTGGATTGATGGTTCAAAGTGTAGACTGAAACTCCACAGCTCTAGCTAGGTCCAGGGGCTGAACTAGGTTATTCTTTAAGGAGCAAAGGGTTTGTTTTACTTTTTTGCTCTATAAGAGTAAGATGTTTGATTTTTCACCCCCTTCTTTTTCATTTAGGGCTTTTGGGAGGAGAAGTATGGAAGTTCTCAGGTCTGATAGATATTATACCTTCTTTGCATTTGGGTAAAACAGAACGCAAGTTGGAGACTCTGACGTACACTGTGAGAGTGTAAAACAGGGGTCTTGAGGATGCTTTCCTGTGTAAGGGATATCTGAGCTGATATTTGAAAGATAATAGGAGTTAATCATTGAGGTGCAGAGGGAAAGGTCTATCAGGCAGGGGAGCCAACCTGTGCAAAGGCCCTGTGTTTGACAGAGGCACATATGCTTGGTAAACTGCAAGGAGACCGGTATAGCTGGAGGACAGGAGTGCAAGGCATGAGACGGGGCTGGAGAGACAGGAGGGCTAGACCGTGCACATGCACATGAAAAGCAGACTTTCCAGCTCTGTAAGAGAGAAACCTAGCAGATTCTTATATGTGGTTTTAACTATCTGAATGCTTGCAGGAAAAGAATGAAGTGCTGGTAATCCTATTATGATTTAATAAATCTTATAAACATTATACTGTTCACAAAAAGAGATATCAAATATAACATTACTACCAAGGAAGCAAATTATCAAGTCAGGCAACCCATCAAAATTAGACATTTAGTTTAAGAGACTGAAGGGTACTTTTATAAAGGACACTGTAACCATTTCTGAAATCTAGGTGTATACTTCCAAGAATAGAATGATATTTATTGAGAACAGAAAACAATTTAATTTAATTAAGGAAAAATCACCTACTTCTCCTTATTGGATAGATACATAAATAGAGTCTTGTGGATGTTGTCATTTTGAAACCTTTTCAAAGCAGATTCTTTGAACTATAGTTTATGTCACAGGAAGGATGATGGTATCTCTCCTGTAGCTGTCAGAGAGGGGACCATCTGGTAATATTTCTGAGACTCCTTTTTGCCAGTAATTAATGATTAAGAATACTTTTACATTTAAGGTCACACTTCAGAGTTTCATTGTAGGAAAAATCAGACCCAAGGAGCTAAAATTTTGCTAAATATAATAGAGGAAAGGCAGAACAGGGTAGTATTTTAAAAATGGTTCAAGGTAATGTTCTTTCTCTATCCCAGTACGTCTCAACCAAGGACAATTTTTGCCACCTGCCCCAGGGACATTTAGCAGTCTGAAGACATTTTTGGTTGTCACAAATGAGGAAGAGTAACACCAGCATCTAATGGTTAGAGGCCAGGGATGCTGCTAAATATCTTATAAGTCACAAAACAGCCTAGGCACCCACTTTTTGCCAACAAAGAGTTATCCAGCCCAGATGTCAGTAGTTCTGAGGTCAAGCAACCCTGCTATCTTTCTTATAGGTAATAGTATATTTGAGCCAATTGCAAATAAGACAGTTCCTGTCCTAATGGGGCCTATAGATCAGTACAGGAAAATAAAAATGTAAAGAAATATTTGAAGTGGCAAATCCTATCAGGAAGTCAGAAAGACTTCCCTGACATGGTTTGATATGAATTGATGATAGAACCCCACTCCCAAATGCAGTCACACATACCCATCAGTGGGTGCCACAAATGCCAGCTCTACAATCCTCTTTATAGGAAAACAGAGGTTAAGAAAGGATAATCAAAGAGGGTCTCAGCAAATACAGCTGAGAACCCTGGGTCTCAAGAGCACCTGGATTTCAGAGTTCTGAGAGCTAGGTGTGATTTATGTCCCTACCATTGGGCAGCACAGAGGAAAGAATGTAGGCTTTGGAGAATGAAAAATGTGGTTTCATAGCCCTGCTGCATTATGGGCTCTAAGAAAGTCACTTAACCTCTCTGGATCTCAGTTTCTTCATGGGTAAGAGGAAGATAGACATAGGAGTGTCTAGGTGATATGGTTATTGTCTGGACTAAATGAAATTATGTAGATAAAACATTGGTGTATATTAGGTACTCAATGAAAACACCTCCTTCCCTCCCTACTCTCTGAAGAGGAATGGAAACATAAAATGACATCTCCCTGCTTTTCTAAGAGATTTTTTAAAATTTAAGGGGTACAACATGTTAATTTATAGATTGTAATATGGTTGCTATTGTAATGATAATTAGCATCTTTATCATTTATATAATTATCTTTTTTTAGTGGTTAGACTAATTAAATTCTAATTTCTTAGGAAGTTTGCTGATTATAATACAATATTGTTGTATATATTCACTTTACCATGCATTAGATCTCTAGAGCTTAATCTTAAAAAGCCAAACTCATGAAAACAGTTAAATGGTGGTTACCAAGGGATAGGGGTGCAGAAAAAGGAAAGATGTTGCCTGAGAGTTCTTGAGGAAGCTGAAAATAGGGCCAGAGTCACCTGATACGCAGACTCTTTGTTCCTCACCAGGCTGCTAGTGTCTCCCTTGACCCTTTCCTTCTCATTTCTTTTAAATAGTTTTTGAAACCACCCAACAGTGAAGTGTTGTGCATCCTTGGGGCTGGGGTCCAGGCCTATAGTCATTATGAGGTCTTCACAGAGCAGTTCTCCTATAAGGAGGTAAGTCTAGGGTGGGCTGGGAAGCAGAAGGTGAAGGAGCTGCTGTGATGTTTATTTCTGCTTTGTCACTACAACATGGGTTAAGCTGAAATAGTTAGATGGAGAGGCCTACCTAGACCATTGTTTTTTGTTTGTTTTTTTTTTTTAAATACTCACTCAAGGAGATGCTTACTGATTTAGAGAGAGAAGAAAGAGATACATTAATGTAAGAGAGAAACATTGATCAGTCGCCTCTTGTACATGTCCCAACCTGGGATCAAACCTGTAATCTTTTGGTGTTTGTCCTCAAACATCTGAGACTGGCAAGGGCTATACCATTCTTTTAATGACTTGCCAAGAAGTCCTGTGTTAGGTGAAGAGTGGGGTGAAGGTCTGAATCACTTCTTTTCAGTTTCTTAGTTCACAGGGTTTGCCTGAGGATACAACCAGTCTACTCAGTTAAAGGACTCTATTATATAGTACACTCACTTGTCCTTTTGGCCCCTCTCTCTGCTTCTCTTAGCAGAATCTGGGAGCCTTTTAAGTATTCAGAGTTACGGATTCATCTGGGAATAGGGCCTAGAAAGCAGGATACCATAACATCCCCCTTCTCTAGCCCAGATATGGGCCCACCTTTTCCTAGTTGTGTTCCACACTTCCTATTGTGAGCATTTGATTCTGCTTTTTTTTTTTTTTAATTTTATTGTTGTTGTATTACATCCATCCCCTTTTTGCTCCCCTCTGTCCCCCTCCCCACCCACCCATTCCCCCCAAAGTCAATCCCACCTGTTGTCCATGTCCATGGTTCCTTTATACTAGGTTCTTGTCTAAGCTGCTCTCTGCTTTTATTTTATTATTTGTACACGTGCAAGAGGGCTGGGGCAGATTTGAAGTGTGATTTTTTTAAGGATAAAATTCTGCCTCTGCTTTGGGAAATGGAGACTATTTCCCAAAAGAAGAAAACAAAAGAAAAATGTTCCTTTATCTATTTTCAAAAAGAACAATTTACATTTTCAATCTTCTTTCACCAACTTTTTATTTTTATTTTTTAAAATATTTTATTCATTATTTTTAGAGAGAAGGACAGGAAGAAAGGAAGAAAGGGAGAGAAACACCAGTGTATGATTGCCTTTCACCTGCCTCCAGCCCCATACCTGGCTGGAGACCTGGCTTACAACCTGGTTATGTGCCCTGGCTAGGAATTGAACCAGCAACCTTTGGATTTGCAGGCCACCTGTCTACTGAGCCACTAGCCAGGGTTTCACCAGCTTTTTTATAACATAGTTTTAATCATGTTACATACCCTGTCTTTTTATTGAATGTCCTAACATTATTACTTTTACAGATTCCTTAATTTTTATATAATATTTGCATAACTTTTCATCAACAAGCAAGAAGGGTGGTATGGTTAACCATTCTTTATGACTGGGCATATTGTATTGTTTTTTACCTTGGTTGATGAACTTATTTAGATGTAATGTTTATTTCTATATTTAATATATCTCCTTATGAGAGATTATTTAGGTCTTATTTTCAGTTGAAGGCTGTCAACCCCCTCTCCAGCTATCAAGTCTCCACCTCCAGGATTCTAATTGGAGTTACTACTTTCGGCCTTGTCATCTGTTACACCATTTACTCCTCCAAACCCTTCTGAGCTTTAATTTTCTACATACCCTTCAGAGACCAAGTTATTCTATACAAAGCACTGCCATAGACAATCCCACACCCATTATGACTTCTTTACAAGGTCTCATACTTAAAGTATGAATTTCATGTTGACTTTGCCCAATTATCATTTACATTTTATAGACCTGAAAACTTAGGCTGAATAAGGATAAGTACCTAGGGTCTAGTGAGAGAGCAAGAATTAATTCTAAGCCTGTCTACATTCAGAACTTGCTCTGCTAATTATTGGGCTATGCAGTAGCTATTAAATTCATGTGCTCTGTGTCCTAGGCTAGAACTGAAAAACCTTTTGCCTTCTTTAAGAAAGAAGGGCTGGAGAAAGGTTATTTTCAAATATATAGCCAGGTGTCTGCCCAGACTAATGGTGTATTCTTAATGAAATGTCCGTTCTCCTTAGGAGATGATTTAAATAAGCAAAGCCCTGACCCCAAAGTGGTTCAACTTTCCCCTTGTACCCTTAGGCTTGATGAAACATAAATAGCCAAATAATCATGGTCCTAATGTCCCTCTCATTACCCCCAATGAAGGTGAGAATATGGAACCGCACTAAAGAAAGTGCCAAGAAGTTTGCAGACTCAGTGCAAGGAGAAGTACAGGTCTGTTCATCGGTCCAGGAGGCTGTGACAGGTGCAGATGTGATCATCACAGTCACCATGGCAACAAAGCCCATTTTATTTGGTGAATGGGTGAAGCCAGGGGCTCACGTCAATGGTAAGCAGAGTGGCATCATGAGCCATGGGTAGCTATTGGCTGGACTCATTCCTAGATTGGACCAGGTTGCTGCATCTGCAGAGCTGTGTTACTCCTGCAAAATGCCTGAGCTTCTTAAGTACCTCAGAAACATGTGAACCCTAAAAAACAATATTCATCATACAGTATGAAACAAAAATCACAAACCTGAAACTAACACAATTTTTATATAATGTAACTTTATGGCAAATTGTCAGTCACAGCTCAGTTTTTAAATGTAATTAAGTTTATGTGACACAAATGATTACAGCACAAAAGACATTTAATGTGAAATGTGATTGTTTTTTAATATATGATTGGATGGATGGAACTCTAAACATAAAAGTTCCTGGGGCCTCTAAAGATCCTCAAATGGCCATAGGGTAATAGCAAGAGCTATTGCAAGTGCTTTTCTAAATTCTTTACGTGCATTATATATCATTTAATCCTTACAACACCTTATGAGGTAGTAGCTATTATTATCATGACCCCCATTTTACAAATGGGTGAGTTAAGGAGAGATTAAGCCACTTGAGAGCTGGCTTAAGGTCAGAGGCCCTTAATAGCAAACTGGAATTTGAGCAGAGGCACTCTACCCTCAGAGCCCACACTCTTAAATACTACTACTGTCTATTGTCTTTCAACAAGAAGACTGGATTCTGGTGAGTGAGCAGGCAAATACTAGAGGATTTAAACATGCTATTGAGGCCCCATGTTTTTATGACAAGCACTTGGTGTGAACTAAAAACCTAAGATCTCTGTACACATTGGCAGATGAGTTTGCAAGAGCCAACCAACTGTCATGATTATGCATTCACTTACAAATGTTTGTTGAATTCCTACCATGTGCCAGACGCTGCTATAAACACTGGGGCTGTCACAGTAAACCAGTACTCAAGGTCATTGCTTTCCTGGTGCTTACATTCTCTTGAGAGAAGACAGGCAAAAAAGAAGTAAACAAAAAGGCGAACTGGGGATTTCCAGCTAAAGATAAGTTCTGTGAAGGGAAATAAAGCATGGAATGTTGAAAGTCTGAGCCTGCAGAACTGGTGTTATGATGTGGTCCAGGGACAGGCAGGAAGTGGCTTAGCTGGTAAGAAATGGATCAAGTCAGGCTTTTGGATAGTAAGACCAGTTCCAAAAGGATTTGAGAAATCAAAAGAAATCCATTCTTGGTGAAATGGACAAGAACTGAATCTCAAGCAAGACTGACTGGATTTTTTTTTCCAGCTTAAAACAGCACATATTTATTATCTCACAGCTTCTGATTCAGGAGTCTACGTGTGCCTTAGCTGGGTCCTTACTCACTAAGGATAAAACCAAGGCACTGTCCAGGCTACAGTTTCATGCAGAATGTGGGGTCTTCTTCCAGGCTTAGGTGGTTGTGATAGGTTCCTTATGCTATAGGATGAAGGTACTCATTTCCTTGGGCATCTCTTTGCTCCTAGAAGCAAACTGCATATTCTTTTCTGTGTGGACACTCCATCTTCAAAGTAAAATGCTGGTTGAACCTTTCTCAATCATATCCCTCTCACACTATGAATCTCTCCCCCCAAAAAAGACAACTTGATTTTGAGTCAAAGTGTCTCATATTTTCCTAGCTTAAGGACAAAATTGGTTTATGTGTTCACAGAGGCATCAAATATACTTAAGAAAAGTATTACAAGTGCAGCTGACAGGGAAACACGAGTAACAGACTTGACTTACTTTCCAGCCTGGCTGAGAGGTAGGCTCAGTTCCAGCTCCCCTCCACTTTCCTCATCCTGCTTGTACCCTGCCAGCTAGTGTGTGACCCTCACCCATTCTAGCCTTCTAAAGCAAGGCCAGAGCCTAGCCTGAACCCCCCACCCCAACTTTGCTTCCTGGCCCCACTCCATCTGCCTGAGTGACCTCACAAAGCCCTCTGAAAACTTATTCTGCTCAGAATAATAGGGGCGAGGGGCAGAGCAGTGAGAAGATGTGGCCTAAGAGGCTGGGGTTTTTCCTATCAACTGATTATTTATTTATGAGCTTCATTACTGATTTTATTTATTCTGTAGAACTCCTCACACAAATAGCCTTCAAGATGGACATTTCTATACCACTCTCTTTGAAAATTAGAATAGAGAGAACAGCAGAAGGGAACAAACAGAGTAAGCTGGATGGCATGCCATGCTTCCTTACATAGGAATAAGGCTTTATAGCACTTTCCCAAGGATGGCTGGTCCTACGCTGGTTCAGCTAGCAAATGTGTTTTGTTTTTTTAAGATTTTATTTATTATTTTTAGAGAGAGGGAAAGGGAGAGAGACAGAGAGGAAGAGAGACATCAATGTATGGTTGCTTTTTACCTTTCTCCAGCTACAGACCTGGCTGGAGACCTGGTTTGCAACCTGGTTATGTGTGTCCTGGCTGGGATCAAACCAGCGACCTTTGGGTTTGCAGGCCGGCACACCTTATCCACTGTGTCACCAGCCAGGGCCACAAATATGTTTTGTTTGGACCATAGAATGTTCTAAAAATCAAGAAGTAGCATATGCAAATAGATTTCCTGTTTTTGTTTAAAAGAAATTGGAGTATCTAACAGTGGACCTGCATTCTCACATGCCTGCAGTTAGCTAGAGCCGTACAATGCCTGTTCCCTTTAGAAGGGTCTGCTTTCTTCTGTATAGTTAGGTCTGCACTATTTCCAGTTCCACCTCATCTGCTCATAGTCATCACCTGCAGGTGCCTTGTCACAGCCTGTGCATTATCCACTGTACCGGTGCCAGGAGACATCATTATGATCCGGGCTTCAAAGGACATGAACACTCAGTGCCAGGATGGAGCCAGTTGGCATTTTATTAGGCTTTCACTATGACTGACACCAGGCTGCCTCATCACACTTAAGAGATAAGTGGTTGGGGGTAAGGAACAGGAATGATGAAGAATAAGCAAACAGAGGAGTGTGGGGTATGAAGATGTTGTATGAGATGTTTGTTTCAGGGTTTGGGTAAGGAAGTCACTGCCCCTGTAAGTGAAAGCAGCATGAAGGGAACGGCATAGTCTCAGAACCACAGGTATGCATGCATTAGATACATAACTCTGACAAGCACTTTAATTTCTTTGGGCCCCAGTTAGTACATCTTTTAAATGGGAATCAGACATGAAGTGAAGTTGTAGGGATAATAAATAATATGTGTGAAACATCTCACAGATTGTAGGTACCCAATAAAGAAAAGCTAAGTTGCAATATTAATGAAATGAGATATGAAATGGAAAGGCAAGAAATGGCAGGTGCTATTCTTGTTAACAAGCACCCAGTATTGCTGATTAGTGGGGTTGGTCTGGAGTCGTAAGGCATTCTAAATCTGAGTGTTCCCACACATCTTCTGTCACCACATTTCCCCACCTGTCTTCCATTCTTGGGCATGTTTAATATCCCTCATTACTGTTTCTGGGCTCAGGGTCTGTTTGCTATTTCTCAGCCATTGGAGCGAGCAGACCCGACTGGAGGGAGCTGGATGATCAGCTGATGAAACAGGCTGTGCTCTATGTGGATTCCCAGGAGGCAGCCCTCAAAGAGTCTGGAGATGTCCTCCTGTCTGGGGTGAGTCTCTTCTACTGTAGCTGCTGCTCAGGTTCCAGGCTTACATTAACTCCCCCTCCTGTTTGGCTGGCTCCAGACCTGTCACCCCCAACTTTTTGTGGGGTGAGAGAATCAAAATATCTCTCAATAATTTCTAATTCTCTTTCAGAATAATATGGCCATTTTGCTGGTGACATGTGGTTTTTATCCCATTTGCCTATATAGAGAGGCTTGCTGGATTTTTTCATTGGACTGGGCTGTCCTATAAAGCAGTATGATTAAGAGATAGGGTCCTGTCACAGCCAGGAAGCCTTCCCAATGTGGCCATCAAAATAGGACTATGGTTAGCCACCTTCTGGCTTTTTTTCTCTTTTGTAATCAGGGCATGTAAACCAGAAGGGAACTGCCAAAATGAGTGATGAGATAATAACATGCCTATTTCCTACTGATACAGGGTACTGGCCAGACATTCCCTAGCCACAGACTTGTATCTTTGCATTTACGGTATCACAAAGGCAGATGATACCCAAAAAGGATTCTGGGGGAAGCATTCTCTTGACATCATGTAGTTTACAAATGGTCTGTTTATCAAATTTATCTCATATCCAGTTCAAGGATGTCTTCCTGGAGCAGACATGAGCTTCATGGCCTGGGCCCCTGTGTGTTTATTTCATAGGCTAAGATCTTCGCTGAGCTGGGAGAAGTGGTGAAGGGAATGAAGCCAGCCCTCTGTGAGAAGACCACAGTGTTCAAGTCTTTGGGTAAGAGCCACTTGCCCCTGGCACAAATCTAACTAGGCAATGGGCAAGTTTGTCCATTGGTGGGAGGAGGAGCAAGTCACCAGTTTCCATCACTGAAATCTATCATTTGGGTCAGTAATTAATTACATGTCTTCATGCAGTGGTTAAGTCCATGAACTCTGGAGTCAGGCAGCCCGGGACAGATTCTCTTCTCTGCCACTTTTTGGACATGTGTCCTTAGACAAGTGACCTTACCTCTCTAAGCCACAGTTTCTTTATCATCTATTTACTTGAGTTTTTGTGAATATTAAGTCTTCAACAACAAGCACTGGCAATCTGCCATTTAGACATAGATCTATATGAAGCTACCCTCTAGAGCTGGGAGGTGAGGGGTAAAAATTTTAAAAGATAGAGGGCTTAAGGGAATTGTCATTAAGTCCCAGTGTAAGAGAGACTCAGGCAAGAAGTACAGCCTGCAATTGCTTTTTGCCCTTCTTTTCTGCCTTCCTACTTGCTGGTTTGTTGGCAGAAGTCCAACAGAGGATGGGCTCAGTCTGCCTGCCAGCCCAGCCCTCTCACTGCACTGGATTTAAGGAAATGGACATACATGGAAACAGAGCTGGTATTCAGCTGATATATCTAAAATATTGAAATACTCCCAAACAGGTTGTAAATAAGTAGCTGCCCCTCAAGAATGCCCTCTGTCCCTCTCTAAAGATCTTTCATATTACTTATGATCAAGCCCAACGCCTCAATGCTCAGCAGAATATGAAGAATGCTCTTGCCACCTTGCATTCATGCCAGTGGGTCAATATTGGTGCCTTGCTACTGCTAAATATTTTTAAAATCTTTCATGCACTGGGAGACAGGCAAAGGCAGTATAAGCTTTATCCAGATCTTGGTTCAAAGCCATCACCTAATCTAGTTGTATCTGAAAGTCTTAGAGTTCATAGCAGATCGAGGTCAACCAGTCCCTTTGGGAAATAGAATACTACAGAAATCTGCACTATCCTCTTAAGCAATTTTTGTTTTGTCACTTTTGGGATTGGTTTATTGACACATCCTTCCATCTAGCAAGTGCATGTTAAACACCTATTATGTGTCAGGCTCTATACTGGGTGCAGTGGTGGCTACAAAAATTAATAAAAACAGCCCCTGCTTTTGAAGAACCTATACCCATTCAAGGTTAAGGTGTGCATCCAAACAATAAGACAAAGTAGAGTTGCTGAAAGACTCAAGGTTTGAACTAGAAAAGGAGTCAGCAAACTATAACCTATAGGCCAAACCTGGCCCACCACATATTTTTGTACAGCCTGCAAGCTAAGAATAGTTTTTACGTTATTAAATGTCTGGCGGTGGGGAGGGAAAATGAACAAGATTTTGTGACACATGAGCATTATCCGAAATTCAAACTTTGGTGTCTGTAAAGAAATCTGATTGGTACACAGCTCATTTGTTTACTTATTGTTCATGCTACTTCTGCACTAACTACAAAGGCTGAGTTGAATAATTGCAGTAGATACCATATGGCCCCCAAAACCTAAAACATTTATCAGCTGGCCATTGAATGAAAGTTTTCTGAACCCTGAACTAAACTTTGAGTAACACTGAACACTTGTTTTGTGGGCATTTCTTGCTTTGTATCATATTCCCTGCCTTGTCCTGCCTTTTGTAGACTCTAAGCCTGAACTTACTTGGATATCGGTCTTTGTTATCAATGGTGCATTAGCATATAGAAACTGCCAGTCCCAGGGCGGTTTCAGGAAAAGCTGTTCTGGCAAAAAGTGAACTGAATTTTTTTCCCTTTCAGGAATGGCAGTTGAAGACATGGTTGCAGCCAAATTAGTATATGATTCCTGGTCATCTGGTAAATAAAATGAAGCAATGTTGTGTTGAGGTAGATGGCACAACTCAAGGGCTGTTGCCTCCAGTTTTCTCATAATTTCTAGATCAAATAAGGGAACCTAGTGCCCAGTGAGCTATAGTTTTGTGCCCGTTATATCTTAAATAGTGAGATCCTTATTTGTGTTTGCAGTCAGAAAGCAAAATTAGGTGGCCATCCCTTCTGTTATGCCAGATTACAACAGAATCTCATTTTCCAGGTATTTCACTAGCTTTTGTAATTCCTGGAAATAAAGCAATTTTCCACTTCTGCAGTTCTTGCTTTGATTACATCTATCCCTCATGGCAAGGAAAGGAAGGGGATCAAATGTCCCCATTCACTCCTTGAGGGAGCTCCAATTATAAGTTTTTTCTATTTTTCTATTTTTTAGATTGAGGTACAATTTATATACCATGAAATTCACCGAAGTGTACAATTCAGTGGCTTTTAGTATAGTCACAAAGTTGTACAACCATCACCACTGTTTAATTCCAGAACATTTTCTTCATCCTAAAACAAATTCATATTCATTATCAGTCACCCCTCATTACTGCTTCTTCCCAGCCCCTGGCAACCAATAATACACTTTCTATCTTTATGGGTTTGCCTCTTCTGGGCATTTCATGTAAGTGGAATTATGTATTATGTAGCCTTTTCTTTTTTGCCTTTTACAATTAAAGTTTCAAGGAATAATTGAGCTTCCATATTGGTCAGGGCTCCTTTGATCACAAGTGATAGAGACCACAACTCAAACTACCTTCAGCTGAGTGAGTCAGTGATTGAGGAATAGAATGATTGACTCGTCATTAAGAATCCCACAGATGATGGTTTCAGTTACAGCTGCATCGAAGGGCTACAAGTCTCAGCATGACTCAGTCTTGCTCTCTCCACCTCTCAGCTCTGTTCTCGTCAGCTGACTTCATGATCAAACAAGTTTACCCCTGGTAGTGGCAGGATGGCTGCCAACAGCTCCTGAATTGTAGCCTGTAGTATCCAACAACCCCAGCAGAAATAGAGATTCTCCTTCTTAGTAGTTAAAGGTCCAAGAACTGAGACTCACTGGACTACCTTGGTCACATGCTAACATAGGACTAAAAGAGATAGAATACTGTTGATTACATTATGTAAGGTGGGACTTGGTTTCTTCACCAGGGAAGTGAGAATTGGAGAGTTCCCAGGAGTGGGCACTGTCTACTTTGCCTCATTTGCTCCTTGACATCTAATTCCTACTGTGTTGTTCATCCATTTTGAGCCAATCTTTGTGATAATCGCATAGTATTCACCCTTTAATTGGAACAACAGGAGATATTATGGGAATGGTAAATAGGCCAATGGAGTGTACGAGCTGGGCTATCTTAATTAAAATAAAATGCAATTGTTAATGAGAGAAACTTGGTTCTTCATACTGATGCAGTAAAGAATTACAAGTCAGCAAGTCTGTTACTGTGAAAGCGGGGTCTATTAGTGAAATGTTCTAATGGAAAAGAACGGTCTAGCTAAGGTTGGGGTGAAAGGTAAAAACAAGGAAAGCAAGAGCAAGGGTGGCCAGAGGCACAGCAGCCAGAGATCACGAGATTCTTTGTTCTGAGGACTTATGTAGTTGATGGGGTGGGGATGAAGAAGTTACATATTGATTGATGGGTAAAGGTGGTGCCAGCTTTCCTGAGGATGAGGCATGAATACCCAAACAGCTATGTGTGTGGATCTGTTAGCCTGAATCCTTATCTTACTCCAGACTCCATTTATTCAGACAATTAACCAAAGTTGCTTTATGGGCTTTTTCTTTGGGCACAGTGAACCCACTCTTCTTTCCCCTTCCAGGCCTTGGGATGAATACACAGCCTCAAAGGTTTCCTTTTCCCAGCTAGTGGAGATGATACACACAGACTTTCAAGGGCTCCCCTCCTGCGTTATCATAGTTTAGTTTGCCATTGTTCAGAATGCCCATTGTCCAGAATGTCTGGCAATCTTATCAGACCAGGTTGAGTACTACTGAGTCAATGACTCAGTCAATGGGTGAGACATGTCTCCCTCCTCCTCCCTGCCTTGATTTACTGTTTATCTTACCTAGGTGCTAAAAGGTATTGCCTAGCAACAAGGACATTAGCCACTGGCCAGCAACAGCAACAAAGTCTCAGTTCTTTCTATACTATCTCCTGCATCACAACTATTCAAAAACATCTAACTTAACTTTCTAATCAAGGGTCCCCATCCTCCATGTACTGGTCTGTGGCCTATTAGAAACTGGGCTGCACAGCAGGAGGTAAGCTTGAACGTTATGCACTTGAATCATCCATCCCTAAACCACCCCCATGGAAAAATTGACTTCCCCCAAACTGGTCCCTGGTGCCAAAATGGTTGGGGAACACTGCTTCTATTAATCAATCCTATACTGTTTTCCACAGTGGCTGCACCAGCCTACATTCCCACCAACAGTGCACGAGGGTTCCCTTTGCTCCACATCCTCGCCAACACTTTTTGTTTGTTGATTTGTTGATGATTGCCATTCTGACGGGTGTGAGGTGGTATCTTATTGTGGTTTTAATTTGCATCTCTCTGATGGCCAGTGATGTTGAGCATTCTTTCATATGCCTCTGGGCCCTTTGTATATCTTCCTCAGTGAGTTGTCTGTTCAGGTCCTTTGCACATTTTTTGATTGGGCTGTCTGTCTCCCTGGTGTTGAGTCACATTAGTTCTTTATATATTTTGGAGATCAAACCCTTGTCTGAGGTATCATTGGCAATTATGTTTTCCCATACAGTTGGTTCCCTTTGAATTTTGCTGATGTTTTCTTTAGCTGAACAGAAACTGTGGAAAACAGTATGGGGTTTCCTTAAAAAACTAAAAATGGAGCTGCATTTTAATCCAGCAATTTCACTACTTGGACTATACCCAAAGAATCCTGAAACACCAATTCATAAGAACCCATGTACACCTATGTTCATAGCAGCACTATTTACAATAGCCAAGTGCTGGAAACAGCCTAAGTGCCCATCAGTGGATGATTGGATCAAAAAACTTTGGTACATTTACACAATGAATACTATATAGCAGAAAGAGGGAAGGAACTCCTACCCTTTGCAACAACATGGATGGAACTGGAGAGTATTATGCTTAGTGAAATAAGCCAATCAGTGAAGGACAAATACCATATGATCTCACCCATTACAGGACAATAATAAACAAAACTAACAACAAGCAAAACAGAACCAGATATATGAATACAGTGAATAGGCCTTCAGTGGTCAGGGGGAAGGGGGTTGGAGGGAGGAGGGAGGCAGAGGCAGGGAAGGGGAGCAGTTTAGACAAGAACCTAGTAGAAAGGAACCATGGACATGGACAACAGGTGGGATTAATGGGTGGGTGGGGAGGGGGACAGAGGGGAGCAAAAAGGGGATGGATGTAAAACAACAATAAAATTTAAAAAAATCAATCCTACATAAAGGGATTATATTTGCTCCCTTCTTTTAACCCTGCAATTTGATGGAATTTTTATATGAGGTTTTTAAATCCATATCTCCTTCAAACTTACACCCTTTATCTCATCATAGAATTGACACGAAGGCAGAGAGGATGGTTGCAGTGAGAACACTTGGTTCTGCTGGGCAAACATACCCTCCCATTCCCCTATTTTCTAAAGCAATGCTAACCCTTCTCCCTCCAGCAAAGCAACATGGAAAATTCCATCTAGAAACAATCAACTTAATAAAACAACTAAATCCTACAAGACTGAGTTCCAGTAACATTTCCATTAGCCTCCCTTTTCTTGTGCTCTCAAAGAGCATCATTGCATTTCCATAACACTATATTCTATCCTTCAAGCAGCAATGTGGGTTTCCAACTCAAAATTCTCTTATCACCTCACACAGCAGCAGTTCACCAGTAGTGGCTTCTACTTCTGTATCTTGGCAACGAGTGTCTCATCAGGCAGATCCTGGGGCGAGTACCTGAAGAAAATCCTGGTGCCTATAGTAATAAAATCCTAATAGAAGAAGGCTCAGACACTATGAAATTTTTTTTTAAAGATTTTATTTCATTATTTTTTAGAAAGAGGGAAAGGGAGAGAGGCAGAGAGGGAGAGAGACATCAATGTATGGTTGGGTTTCACCTGCCTCCAGCCACAGACGTGACTGGAGACCTGGTTTGCAACCTGGCTATGTGCCCTGGCTGGGGGATCGAACCTGCGACCTTTGGGTTCGCAGGCTCGTGCCTTAACCACTGTGCTACCAGCCAGGGCCACTATGAAATTTTTGATGTCTGTGTGACAGCTCCTTTTGTGCATATTATGAAATGCAAATACAATGTCAATTATTCCAGACCAACAAAATGCAGCATTTGTAAACATAATCATCCCTTAGTCCTTTCAAACATATTTATTTGAAGACCAACAATCTCTCTGAATTCATGCATTGTGGGAGAATGAGCCAACTGCTTATCAGATTTCAGCACCTATATCCTCCTTAAGCTTATGTCCTCCATGGTGTTTCTTGAAATAACCCAAATAGATGTGAGTCAAGAAGCATGCTGAAGAAACAACCATTTCTATTTTATGCACGTAATTAATGGTAATTTTCACTTGATGTAAATCTGGCTATAAAAATGCCATGAAGTTTTGCTATTCGGTAGGGTTTCAATTTGAGTTTGCCATTGCCGCTCAAAAAATGTTACAGCAATGCTGCAAATTTATATTAAAGAATCTAAGCCATGGCTGGTGTGGTTCAATGGATTGGTACTGGCCTGCGAACCCAAAGGTCACTGGTTAGATTCCCAGTCAGGTTATAAGCCAGGTAGGTCTCCAGCAAGGTCCTAACTGGAGGCAGGTGAAAGGCAACCATACATTGATGTTTCTCTTCCTTTCTTCCTCCTTCCCTGTCCTTCTCTTTGAAAATGGTGAATAGAATCTTTAAAAATAATCTACAAGAATTCAGACATGCAACAGTGGTGATAGACAATTAAAAATAAAATATAGACACATAATGAGCATGAAAATGTAAACTTTACTTTTATAGCCAAGTTTTCCCTATGAGGAACTTGGATATTTTTCTATCTTTTTTTTTTTTTTTTTTTTTTAAGCTTGAAGAGTTACTTACCCTTAGAAAAATCATCAACTATACTGGACTTTATTTTGTCATGTATTTTTCTTTCCCTTCCTCCCCCCACCCCCTCTTTCTTAGGCACTACATTAGTCTGCTCAGGCTGACATAACAAACTACCACAGACTGTATGGCTTGAACAATAAACATTTACTTTGTTATAATTCTGAAGGCTGGAAATTCAAGATCAAGGTGTCAATAGGGCTGTTTTCTGCCGAGGCCTCTTTCTTTGGCTTGCCAATGGCTGTCTTCTTGCTGTGTCTTCACATAGCTTTTTCTCTGTGCATGTGCACCCCTAGTGTCTTTTCCTCTTAAAAGACAAGAGTTATCTGGGATTAAGGCTCCTCCATATGACCCCACTTAATTTTAATCACATCATTAATAAAGATCTTATCTAAAGTACAGTCATATGAGAGAGAGGGCTTCAGTATATGAATTTGGGGAAAACAATTCAGTCCATAGCAGGTATCCTATAATTCTTTTTCTCTCTGCCTAACACTTTATTCTCGGGCAGCAGTATTTTAGGTCCATTTTCATTACTTATAAATCTGCAGACATCTATTAAAGGTTTAGACACATTAAGTTGGGTAGCAAATCTTAGGCCAGTAGAGGAATTTTAATCCCCACTAACAGACAAAGTCTAGAGCTAAGGACAGAATTGGAATTGGAATCCCCAGGCTATGAGAATTAGAATATGAAAAGCAATGTGATAAGAGATTATCATCTTAAATCCAGAGTTGGAAAAATAAAGAGAATTTTTCCTCTTGTCTCACCAATTTAACCCTTTCCATATTCAAAAACATTCAAAACATAATTGAGGAGATGCCACTTTCTTTTTTTTTTTTTTAATTTTATTGTTGTTGTATTACATCCATCCCTTAGATGCCACTTTTTATTCCTAGGCCTCCTTGAGCTTCTCACTGGTGGTTTATTTGTATAGGTATAGAAAATTTATCACAGTAGAGCTTGAGCCTCTTTTTTTAGGTGGGGAATCCCAAAACCTCAGACATCATACCCGGTGGCTTGGCATTCAGCAGAGAGCAGGTATTGCTTGGAGTGCTTCCAGTGGACCACAGCATCACTCCATTGCTGCAGGCTCACCCTGTTGAGCCAATGTTCCATCACAGGCTGGTGTCAACTAGTTGTCCAGGCTGTTGGAGCACTTGCTTCCTTCTGTTTATGGCATTAAGAACTTTTTTCCTGGGACCTAGCTGCATTTGAATGCTCTGAAGGTCCTCATCAGAGCAAAGCAACAGAGCTTCTAAATCAATCTGTTCTCTCATGAAAAAGGAAAGAAACTTTTCCAGGTGGTGGGACTGTAAGAATACTTCCAGGGGTGTAGCATCAACCACATCTTCCTCCCACTCTATTGCATCATCATCCCAAGGCAGGTTATCTTCCAGGTTGTTCTCTTCTTCTTCCTCATCAGCCACAGCTTCATCAGCCTGTGCTGTTCTTTGTCTCTGAAGCAATTCACTGGACACTTCAAACCCTAGCTCCTTCTTGGTATCTGAAATGTCTTCAGTGCTAGATATTCTGTTCCTTCTAAAAACAACATTTCCTAGACCTGGGCGGCTGAGAATGGATTCATGTTGCACACAGCTGTCCTCTGCTGAAACCTGGATCTTCTCTTTGAAGTCCCTTGAGAATGCATCTTCTTCTTCCTCTTTGAACACTTCCATCACATTCCTCTGCCCAATTCTGCACTCCTTCCCTATCTGTTCTGCTGTGTCTTTATTCTTCTTGAACTTTATCTTGAAGGTGTCTTTAATGCTCTTAGACAGTGACCCAAATGTGCTAGAAGCAGAAGCGTTTGAAAGGGATGATCTAGAAAAAGTGCTCTTGGAAGAAGAAGTACCAGATTCTCCCTTTCTGTAGGTGTGGGCCATCTTATTATCATGCTTCTCTTGGAGCCTTTCATACTCTTTGATCTGCCGTCTGGCATTCTTCTGAGCCTGTTCCTTCAGCCTAGTGACTTTCTTGGGGTTCATGATGTTCTGGGCAGTAACTGCTTTATCCAGGAGAGCAACACATTCATTCTGCTCTCTGCTTGCAGCAGCATCCAGTGGAGACTGTAAGTCATTGTCCAAGGCAAAGAGGTTGGCACCAAAGTTGATTAAGAATGAGACGCAGTGGGCATGACCATTGGAAGCTGCGTAATGTAGAGGAGTGTTTCCCCAGATGTCACATCTATCAGGGTCCCCTCTAGAAGAGAAAATATAAAAAATACACGCTAAATTTTTCTCTGAATAGAAGGTCCAAAAAATTAAAAATAAAGGACAAAATACATATTAACCCTGCCTTAGCATTGTTAGAAGATAACTTCTGAAAGCCCAGATATGTCACTTCCAGACACCATATGGTCAGAAAAAGAAAGAGCACTGGGTCTTATTTTTTAAAGCAGAAAAGCATTTCTAAAACACTCCCTCAAAAAGCAGCTTTCATGTCTCATTGGCCTGAATTGGGTCACATTGCCTATGAGAAGGAAATAAGTAAAGCTACCAAGTTTAACTCAGATTAATTAGAATTTCCCCTTGAAGGTAGGGATAGGATTACCCAGTGGCATGCTAGTAAATGTTTCACAACCAGCTCACCCAGAAAAACAAGTCAAAGCCCTTATTTTCAATGTGTGCCAATTTATGTGGTGTAAACACCCTACCAGGGCAAATTTCAAGCTACTAGTGGGGCATTACTGGACCTGGAATTTGGAGGGATGTGTAGTAGCACACTATTACATATTATTCCCACCATATAGATAAAATACACATACATAATCTTAAGAACATAGGTAATAGTAAAACAATTAGGAAATGTTGAGTTTTGATATTAATAAATTTAATAATTTATTAAGTTTTTTAATATAATTTTATTTTTAATAATGGCTGTGTTTGGCTCTTACAATTCCTAAAAATTCAGCAATCATCTCTCCTGAGCTATAAGAGCTGCTTTCAGCTCTTATGTGACTTACATCCCCCAAGTCATATATAGTCCCCCGAGTCACATATAGAAAAGTAAATGCCTGAACAGAACTAGGTCCCCATCAGAAAGAAAGAAGAGAGGAATGGATGATGGGTAAGTAGCAAATAGTGTCTGTTGCAGCCGTTATTTGTAGAAAGGGGAGAACATCTCGACTGATTCCTTAACTCCCATGTAATTATAGCAGCATATATGTGAATAGTTATGCAATGGTTTAAGGTGGAATTAGGGGGCACCAATAGATAGTATTTAGGCCAGAGACCCATTCCTGGTACAGAAATAGCATCATGGTAGGTGCTCAATAAAGATTTGTGAAATGAATGCCTACTGAAATCCTGCTCCAGGTTAAACCCCAACTCCTCACCCCAGGGCTTGAGTTACAAATAGGGGCAAATGGAAAGTAAAGTAATAACTTATTATTAACCCTGACTCTAGATCTAAGCCACTGTTGAGAATTCTAATAATACCCAGCCCAGACTTCCTGAATGAAATCTGAAGTTTAACAAGATTCCCAGCTATTTGTGGGCTTGCTGCAGGTTGAACAGAGTTCTGCTAGTTAATGTGACCTAACTAGTGTCAATTTGATGAACTAGATTCGTAGGTTCTCCATGGGAATCCCTAGCCTCCTCAAGACTTTTAGTTTCAAAGAATTTACATATTCAATGCTGCCTTCCGCCCCCAACAACCAATCCATTCCTCCTGTTAAAGAAGATAAGAATAATCATCAGAGGAGTAAAAGAAGACTCAGGCCCTGGCTGGTGTGCCTCAGTGAATTGAGGCCTGGCCTGTGAACCAAAGGTTCATAGGTTCAATTCCCAGTCAGGGCATATGGTTGAGTTGTGGGCTGGAACCCCTGTGGGGGGTGCATGAGAGACAACCATACACTAATGTTTTGCTCCCTCTCCTTCTCCCTCCCTTCCCTGAATCTAAAGATAAATAAATAAAACCTTAAAAAAAAAAAAAAAGACTCAGGGTGGTTAATTGACCTGCCCAGTGGTACACAGACAGCACACTTTGGGTCAGGCCTATCTCCAAGGCTAATGGTCTCCAGCACAAAGAGTCCTATGGTTATACACCTCAGCTTTTCTACATTACCAGTTACAAGGTCTTAAGCTTAACTTTTGTAGGACTCAGTATCCTTATGTGCAAATTGAGGATATCGTTATCTGCTCACAGAATTGGTATATGAATAAGTTAATATACAGAAGTTATGAGATAAGTGCTTGGTACTTAGTGAATATTCAATTAACTTTACCTATTATCATGCCCCTTGTCTCAAAACTTGTAATCCTTAACATATCAAATTTAGTTTTTCCTTACACCATCAGTAAATTCCCACTGCACTTGTGGCTTTCTAACACATACAATCTTACAAAATTTGTAAAATATTTATGCCCTCTTTCCATAATTTGATGATATGCCTCAGGGGACAATGCCTCTGTCTTTTTGTCCTTTTTATCATATCCATCTCCCAGCAGAATTCTCAAACTCAACCTAAAGATATAGAGCAGGTAACAAAAGTAACTGAACAGGACAAGGCTTTTTCTTTCAACACTCATAGTTCAGTGCAATCTCCCTCTAGAAGGAATGGCCATCATTCAGCTATGGCTGATTGCTGCTTTGAATAACAACAGACACAGTATTACCAGAATTTTAATTTCTCAAACAAAGCTGGAAAGCCAAGATTTTATGTGAAACTTTTTAATTTTTAAATGTTGGCTCAAATTTAAAAGAACTATAAAGTCCAAATAAAATATATTTGTGGGCTAGATTCAGCCTAAAAGCTGGCAGTTGGCAGCATCCTCCAGAACAGAGAGAACAGCTTGAGCAGATGCATGTGTGGGTGACACTACATAGCATACTGGAAAACCAAGAGTTCACTTCAGGGAGACCAAGTGCATGGAGTTGTACAAAAAAGAAGGAAAAGAAATGAAATCGAATCTAAGGAAAGCAAATATTAAATAACAATGTTGGGTTGGGTGGCCACTTTAAAGAAGGCTCTGGTTAGTTAGCCTGATTTAATTGTCTTGGAGCAAAGGAAACCTTTCAATGTTAATGCAATTATTTATTCTAACCAAATCCATATGCAAAAGACAGCAGAGAGGGATTGTAAAACATCCAAAACATTAAAACATTACTACAAATATAAAATACATATTGATTAAATTTACCTGAAATTATTCCTGAATTGGATAAGTTAAAAAGAAATCATTGAGAGAAGTGAACTGTGATGGGGATGTTACAGAGTATTAAAAAGTCTACACACTTCAAACCCATAGAGTAGTGGAATTTTTCATTGTAAGAAAACTTAAATGCTCCTTTCAAGATAAGAGGAATATTATGAAGAAAACCTGAGATGATCCCAAAGATGGGTCTTCTGTTGAGAAAATTTCGAATGCAGAATTCCAAATTTACAGATGAAGCTGTAAGTAAAATGATTAATGATCCCTAGTACATTTAAGTTATGTCTACTTGCAAAAATTGTATTTATAAAAGAACTTTCCAAATACTTAAGATATTTTCCATTGACAGTTTTCATGGGCTCTTTCTAAACTCAGTCTTTGTCTTTCAATCCTGGCTGTTCTTTACATTTTAAAACAAGAGTTTATTCATTATTTTCAGAGAGAGGGGAAAGAAGAGAGGCAGAGAGGGAGAGAGACATTACTGTGTCATTGCCTTTTACCTGCCTCCAGCTACAGAACTGGCTGGAGACCTGGCTTGCAACCTGGTTATGTGCCCTGGCTGGGAATCAAACCAGCCACCTTTGGGTTCCTAGGCCAACACCTTATCCACTGTGCCACCTGTCTTTTACATTTCTTGATGCATTACACATACTTGTCCAGGTATTCACAAACTGACCCCACTTCATTGATATAAGTCCAATATTGATGTTATTAAGATTTCTATCGTGGGATAGATTCATTCTGGTGTTGATTTTCCTCCTAGCACCCTTTTTTTTCCCCAAAAGAGGAACTCACAAAAAATATGTTAAAAGAACCATATTTTGCCCTTGCTTTTTGGTAGGTCAATACAATGGAGCAATACTTTCTAAAGCTGGATTACTCTCATTGCCCCTAAATAGGCAATTTGCTTATACTAAATTACTATGAGCATTGGTTCCATTTCAATTTCTCCTTTGAAAATTGATTTGATTTTTTATGAATTTCCTTCTCAGAAATAAAATGATTCTTTTAAAACAGTTTTTCCACAAGAAGGAGTATTTAGACTCACCAATAATCAAAGAAATGCAAATGAAAATAATACCCTACCATTCATTTGCCTATCAGATAGGAAATGATTAAAAACAATAATAATACTCAGTTTTGGCAGGAGTGTGAGGAAATGAATAATGCTGGAGGAAACATAAAGGGATTCAAATTTCCTGGCACAGTATGTGTCAATAGTCTTTAAAACATGGCATCCTCTTAAATCAACAATTCTTCCTCTGGGAATTTATCCTAAGGAAATATCAGACCCTTATGTAAAGAGGAACAACCAACTTATTTATAACAAAGACTGGATTTAAATTAAACATCATGAACAAGCAACTGATTAAATTATGATGAAACTATAAAACAGAATATCATGTAGCCAGTAAAAATAGGCCAGATCTCTACTTGTTAAGTGCAAATCATCTGTGATACATTACCAAATAATTAGAAGCAGGTTTTAGAAGAGTTTGTATAATATGATTTTCCTTTAAATTGGGTAAATATGCATGTATGTGCATGTTCTCAAAAGGGAAAGTCTGAAAGGATATACGTCTAAGTATTGCTGACTGTGACAATTGATGTGATTTTTATTTTATTAAATGTATCTTTCCAATATGATGTAAAATATTAATAAGTAGTATTCCTTTAAAAATCAGAGAGGAAAAATATTTTCACTTTAGAAAATGAAACAAAACTTAAAAATTCATGAATATTTTAAAAACAAAATGAAATTTTGTGTAATTGGGCCCATCTTTCTAGTGTATGATAACACATGTGATTGTTGCTTTCCATTGTTAAATTTAAAAAAGAAAGAACAGTTTTTTAACAAAGCCAGGGTTTTGATCTTAATGTTCACCATATGATCAGTCTCAAACAGGTGGTGACAGATAAACACTGAGATCATCAGACTGAAATAGATCTTGGTGACTGGTTAACTTCTCAATTCAATTTTTCATTGTTTCCCCTTTTTAGCCCCTTTATATCTAATTGGCCATTTTATCTTTCACAGTTTCCTGAAAATTGGCTATGGTCAAAATGGGAAGTAACTTAGGAAAACCCTCAGAAAACATCTTTATTTTTTCCCAGCCTATACCAGACCAACTTAACACAATTGGTCTTAAATGCCTCTAGATAGAAGGAAACAAAATCTGAGATGTACTAGAATTGATCAGAAGATAAGAATTGAGAAGAAGGACTAAAAACAGGGTTAGAAGAATTTTTGTGCCCATTGCCAGTGTTTAATAAATATAACTTTAACAAACTAGATTTTGAGATTACATTGAGAGGAATTGCCATGTCAAATAAATGGCAAATAAGCTGAACTATACAGTAAATTGTGTTGGAATAAATGACTAGCCACTTGAGAAAGGTATAGTGAGATAAAAACATCAAACCTTAAATCAAAACAAATAATATATGAGCTAAGTATTTAAAATAAATACTAAAATAAGTTAAACAAAAGCAAAAACCACTAAAGAAAATATCAATCGGTATCTAGGCATGACCTCAAAGTTAACAGTATGAGGTAAAATTAATAGACTTAAGTATATACAATTATACTTAAAATATATACTAAATATATTTATGTTTTTACTTATGTTTAAAATATGTGTTTAAAAACAAATTATAAACTGTGAAAATATTTGTAATATTATGACAAAAGATTGGTAGTATAACTTTAAAAAGCATTTTTTATAAATCAGTGAGAAATGTTGAAGAACCCAATAAAAAAATGGGAAAAAAGTAGAAATACAATGGCCACTAAACATAAAAAGAATTATCAACTTCACTTGTAACCAAAGAAAAGGACACTAAAGACACAATGATATATCATTTTGGACCTATATTGACAAATATGAACACTCAATTTCTGAAGAAAAATTTGTCAATGCGCACAATAAATATTTAAATTGTGCACATACCAATTGGTTCTTAGATCTCACTTTGAAGAATTTATCTTCAAGAAAGTTAAAGCAAAACTTTATGTATAAAGATACTCATCACAGCACTGATTAAATAATGGAAAACATTATCCAAAAAAAGAGACTAAGAAATGTATTTAGTGACTAGAATAACAACCCTTGAGGGTTAAAGAAAAGCATGATACCAAAATAATGTCTATTAGATATCATTTTGTGTGTATATAAATATGTATATATTGTATATATAATAAATATATGTACATATATTTATATAATATCTATATATCTATACATATATAAATATATGTATATACATATATAAATATATACATATGTTTATACACACTATATTATGTATAACATACAAGTTAACAGTATGACATTAATATGACATGTTTTCTTCATAATCTGTGTGCATATATGGTTTAATTTTCTAGGTTCATCTTAAGTTATATTTATCATAAATAAAAACCAGCAAAACAGTATCATTTGTCATAAATAAAGAACAGTAGAAGCCCTGGCTGGTGACACAGTGGATAAGGCACCGGCCTGCAAACCCAAAAGTCGCTGGTTTGATTCCACAGCCAGGTCACATAACCAGGTTGCAGGCCACGTATCCAGCTAGGTCTCCAGCCATATCTGTGGCTGGAGGCAGGTGAAAGGCAACCATACATTGATGTCTCTCTCCCTCTCTGCCTTTCTCCCTTACTCTCTCTCTCTGAAAATAATAAATAAAATCTTAAAAAAAAATAAAGACCAGCAGAATAATTAGTGTAAGATAATGTTTCAGGAATACAAAGGAGAGAGTGAAGGAATGGGAGGGGAAGATTGAGAGAGAACACTTAGGTGTTGCCATTTAAAATAATTGGACCTCAAGAAAAGCAAGGGCTTTCACTGGTTGTGAAGTAACTGACTTGCATTTGGAGCAGAGGTGGAGCACTAAATTGTGGGGGAAGTTTGGGAGAAAAGTAGAGCTAGCACAGGGTTATAATCAGGAGAAGGCTGATTGATGGTGGAGGGGACAGGGTGCAGTCTGGGAAAAGAAAGTCAGTCAAGGAAGAGGAATGTAAAAACACCACTCTGTTGACGTCCTCATTCAGTTCCCAACTCAGAAACTCTGTCCACCACCTTTGGTTTTTCTAACTTTTCCTGAAGTGCCTTCCCACTTCAGTAAAGGGTGCCATTACCAACAAGATGCTGAAGCCAGAACCCAGGGCTTTGATACTCCTGTTCCTTTATTTACTTCTTCCAACACCCAGTTAATCATAATCAATTCTATATCCAAACTGCCACTTACATTCATCCACATCTCCCCATTATCACTGCTCTACCTTTGTTCATCTCTCATCTCAACCATTAAAAGAGCCCCCAAATCCTCTTCCTCTCATGGCTGTACAGCTACCTAGGCAAATTTTGTAAATACAAATTGACCAGGTGACTATGTACACCCATAGCAATGCCCCTTAACACAGTTTATAAAGCTCTGTGATCTGGTCTTGTCTCTTATAACTTGGCTCTCTACTCAAGCCATGTCCAACCATACTCAACTTCTTTAGTTCCGATAATGCACAGTGCTCTCACTTGGAAACACTCTTCCTTCCATCTTCATCTGGCCAATGCCTTCAAATTCTAGTTTAAATCCTTCAGAAAGCCTTCGCTTACCCACTGGATTAGGAGAGATGCCCGTGTCATCTATTTAGTGCCCTCTATTTCTCCTTTTGTAACACATGTCATACAGGACTTGCTTAATTTCTATCTTTATCTCTCAATCTGATCACCATAAGGATAGTCCTTGTAACTCTCTTGTTGACTGCAGCATTCCTGGCAGCTAGCAAATGGCTGACACATAGCAGATAACTACAAATAAATATGTACTGAATTAAAATAAATTCACTGGGCCCCTTTGTTCACATTTCCTTTTTTTCTTTCTTTACCCTTCTTGGATTATAATTGCCAACACTGCCTAGCCCTCTGGTAACAAACAAAGAATCTAGCTAACTCCTGAATTAGAATTTGTGGGTGGGGGCAGTGAGGGGAGTGTGTACGTGTATGTATCTGACTGCCAGAAAAGTAATGAAAGTAAGACAGGCTATAGGTCTCTCTTACAGCTTGTAAAGTTAGAAACTTCATCTAAGAGCCATGGACTCACACTAGGATCAAGTATTAATGAAGGCTGTGGGATTTTAATGGCATAGATAGGAAAATAAAATAGCATCATGTTCTGATCAAAGTTAAGATCTTAAAACCAAATAGACAAGTAATCTCTCTTTTTTTAAGGGAATCACTTAAATTATGGACAATGTTTTTAAAGCACAGAATTAAAATATCCTCTCCATGACATAGCCAGCTAACATGCCTTAGAGTTCAGGGTTTTTCCTTTCTATGTGGCTCACAAAGGATGAGCCATCCTCGTGGTATCAGTTCTCAGTGAGCAAAAACAGCATGTCTAGGCAGTTTCTCCCTTTCTCTAAAAAGACAATTATTTAGATAGTCTAGAAAGAGGTCAAAATCCCATATTTTCACTGAATTCCCTGGCTTTTGCTGCTAGTCTGCCAAACCTGCTATAAACAATTTGCAATCAAAATCAGATGTCCCTGGCCAGGTGGCTCAGTTGCTTGGAGCATCATCCCATACACCAAAATGTTCTGGGTACAATCCCTGGTCAGGGCACATACCTAGGTTGTAGGCTTTATCCCAGGTTAGGGCACCTTCAGGAGACAACCGACGGATATTTATCTCCCACAGTGCTCTCTCTCTCTTCTCTCCCCTCTCCTTCCTCACTTCTCTCTCTAAAGTGAAGCTTAAAAAAGACCCTCAGGTTGAACTTACCCTCTGCTGCAAATTATTTCTAGGGCTTCCAAATTTCCATGGTAGGCTGCCAGGAGTGTGGGAGTCATGCCATCTTCATCAGAAAGGTTCAGATCTCTCTTGGTAGCCTCTTTCAGAATTTCCAGGTAGCTATCACTAGCAGCTTGGTGGTAGCGAGTGGACATTTTTTCTACTCACCAATACTTGGCCAGATATCACCTTCCAGGCCAAACAAGATGTTTGTGGAACGGCCTTCCAACTAAGCAGGTTAATCAGTAACGAGGAAGAGTGTCACCCAAGGCAAAGTTCATTTTAGCCTACTTCCTTGGAAGGCAGCCAGAAAAGATTATGGCAATGAACTTGGACCTTTTCTTTCCAGAATTGTCATGACTTTGAATATTGAGGACTGCTGTGTTCATCTTAAGTATTTGAGGGGCACATTTAATTTTTTAATTTTCATTTACAAGTCTTGAATATAGTGTTGGTTACATAGGCTCAAAATGTTGAAAATAATTTTTAACACCCCCCCCCCAAAAAAAAACAGAACTAGTCTAGTTCTTCTGGAGACATCTTTTTTTTCTTAAACTGTTTTATTGAGGTACAATTTACATACTATGAAACTCACCCATTTTAAGTATACAATTTAATTAGTAGTAGTAAATTTACAGAGTTGTGTAATCATCACCATAATCTAATTTTAGAACATATCTATCACCCCCAAAATCCCTCACGCTTATTATAATCAATCCACAGTTCCTATTCCCAACTCAGGAAACCATTAGTCTGTTTTCTGTCTCTACAGTCTTGCTTTTCATGGTTATTTCCTATAAATGGAATCATACAATATACATTCTTTTAAAAAATGTGTTGAGCAATATTTTTAGATTTTTAAAATACATTCATCTTTGTTTTCTTCCCGTTTTATTTTGTATTGGTTTCAGGCATACAGCTTAGTGGTTAGACGAGCATATACTTTACGTAGGGTTCCTCTCAATAGTTCCTATACCCAAACTAGTGTCATATACAGTTTATTGTAATATTATTGATTATATTCCCTATGATTCCATGACTATTTTTTTCAATTAACTTATTTATTTATTTTTATATTTTATTTATTATTTTCAGAGAGAGGGAAAGGGAGAGAGGCAGAGAAGGAGAGAGCCATCAATGTACCTGCCTCCAGCTATGGACCTGGCTGAAGACCTGGCTTGCAACCTGGTTATGTGCCCTGGCTGGGAATTGAATCAGCAACCTATAGGGTCTCAGGCCGGCACCTTATCCACTGTACCACCAGGCAGGGCACTCCATGACTATTTCGTATCTACCAATTTGAATTTCTTAATCACTTCACTTCTTTCACCTAGTCCCGCAACACCCCTTCCTTTTGGCAATAAGCAATGTGCTCTCTGTATTCATGAATCTGTTAGAATTTTAATTTATTTTGTTCCTTAGATTCCACATAAAAGTGAAATCATATGGCATTTTTCTTTCTCTGACAGACAAATACCCTTTAGGTCACATTTGGGAAGATTTTATTATTCTTCGTCGTCTTCTTCTTCTCCTTCTTTATTTTTTTAGCTGAGCAATATTCTAGTTCATAATGTGTGAATGTATGAGTGCATATCAACACTATTTTTTAAAATTTTATTGTTGTTGTATTACATCCATCCCCTTTTTGTTCCCCTCTGTCCCCCTCCCCATCCACCCATTCCCCCAAAAATCAATCCCACCAGTTGTCCATGTCCATGGTTCCTTTATACTAGGTTCTTATCTAAGCTGCTCCCCTTCCCTGCCTCTTCCTCCCCCCTCCCCCCAACCCTTTTCCCCCTGACCACTGTAGGCCTATTCACTGTATTCATATATTTGGTTCTGTTTTGCT
>PVIW01009030.1:0-55218 GCA_004026585.1 Noctilio leporinus | reverse complement strand
TGAGTTGTCTGTTCAGGTCCTTTGCCCATTTTTTAATTGGGCTGTCTGTCTCCCTGGTGTTGAGTCGCATTAGTTCTTTGTATATTTTGGAGATCAGACCCTTGTCTGAGGTATCATTGGCAATTATGTTTTCCCATACAGTTGGTTCCCTTTGAATTTTGCTGGTATTTTCTTTAGCTGAACAGAAACTTTTCAATTTCATATAGTCCCATTTGTTGATTCGTTCTTTGATTTCCTTTGCCCTTGGTGAAGTATCAGTAAACATATTTTTGTGTAGGATATCTGAAAGTTTACTACCTATATTTTTTCCAGGACCTTTATGGTAGCATTGCTTATATTTAAATCCTTTATCCATCTTGAGTTTATTTTGGTGTATGGTGTAAGTTGGTGGTCTAGTTTTATCTTTTTGCATGTTGCTGTCCAGTTCTCCCAACACCATTTGTTGAAGAGACTGTTTTCCAAAGAGCTATTTCTGAATTGCACATTTGTCATGAAACCCGAAAAAAAAAAAAAATGACTGGCTTCCTCAGATATAGTTGTATTGCCAGAAGTGATAAATGAAACATAGATTACATTATTAATTATTTTAAGTGAATTTTGTACTGCTTGACACTCATTTAACCCTTTTAAAAAAGTGCTAATTTAATAATCTTCAGAGGCAATCAATAAAAAGGGAGGTCAATGTTATTTAACCTATCTCATAACTAGAGAAAGTTAGACTCTTACAGGTAGACATTTTTATATGGTGACAATATCATCTGGAGGATCAGCTGGGGGTGCCACTCGACATGTCTGTGTCTGAGCTGCATAATTTACTTAAGATAAGTGTTATAATTTTTGTCCAAATTCCTTACTTCAACATGATGCAAGTTGTCAGGCAAATGTGAATTCAACAATACATCTCTTTATGGGCCCATAAGCATTCCAATTATGCAGGGTTCTACACAGAAAATGGGGAACTTAAAAATTCAATGTAATTTGGAATATTTATGTTCTGATTGATAAAAATAAACCCAAAGAATAAAGACCAGATGTTGGGTCTTTAGCCCTGAAGGAGTTGTGGAGTGGCTACGAGAGGGAGGATGAGAAAACACAATGAAATGATTAGCTCTTAGCAAGACAAAGCCTACTTGGCAAGCAGGTGCCTTAGAGTGCACCCCAAGCCAGTGGTTAGTCACCTTTCTTTTCCCAGTTGCAACATACAAGATAGAAGATGCTGATGTCTAGTTACTTAACCTTTGAACACACCCAGAGTAATGGGCAATATCCTGTTTTCTGTGTGTAACCTTGTAGTTTAGCTGCCACTCAAGAAAGTGTAAGTATTAAATGAACATGATGTGATTAGTGGGATCACTTTGATTTCACTGTCTTTCTGAAAACATTAAATCATACCCAGCTATCAGGATTTAACTATTATTTTCATCAAATCACTTGTGGCATGCTTAACTCCTTGTAGGATCCACACCAGTTAGTGCAGCTTCCAGTTCCACTCTTTCCCATCTGACAAATTCAGCATCTTAATTGGTATGTCTAGACCCTGAGGAATAACTTATTCATTTTTTTTTTTTTGAAAAGCATCAGTTTTAATAAGTATTCTAGTACCTACCATCTTCAAGCAACATGGGCCTACATGCCATGGGGGACAAATTTTACACAACTCCAGAGTAATTCTTCCTAAAATCTTGTGATATTTGTATTAATTCTTTTAATCTCTCATACACACCTGGGTCTGGTCCTATTGATAATGTAATGATAAATACTTTTGAAGGCATAGAGATAGGTGAACAGTTAATACAGTATTATTAGATTATGATGCTGAGGAGGAATAAACACTGCCTTTTGAAAAGTTTGCCATTCAGTAAGACTGCAAAGAATGTGCTTTGCTGACTGACTCTAGACAGACTTTTGCTCATTTTGCTATTTTGTCCTATTCAGCTGATGTTGTATGTAGCTTTTCTGTTAGGCAATTGTGATCTATGAGTATGCTATCAAAATCATTGAAATGCAGTGAGCCGTGGAATTTCTCATGTGTATACAATATGCCATGGCATACGGAGAGTCTAGGTGGCTGGCAATTTGGATAGTGGCCACACTCACTCATCAGAGGACAGACTTCGTATGTGCTCAGTTTGAAAGATACTATTGATCCCACAGTGACTTTTTCAGTTACACTCATAAACAGTTCGTAATGGGTTTTCAAGTACTGTCAATTCATAAAAAGGTTAACTGAGATTTAAACACTGTACAATGGCTAAAGGCCAATGACTGGGGAACGTCATTGGCTATACCTGTTGTAACTAACAACCAATGGGACTGACTGTCCCCTTGCTACAGAGATCAGCAAATATTATCACTAATATTAATGATAGCTATAATAATATTTCTCAGGCACTGTACTAAACACTAAGGTAGAAAATATGTTCCTCATTTTACAAGTAAGGAGACTAACAGAATACTTAAGGTAAAAGCAGAAAAACTGGGGGCTGAACTATGTTATCTTGTGCTCTTATTTAAAATGAAATATTATTTCCCCAGTGAACCTATTTGCTAAGCCAAGTGACTAATTATTGATATTTTAACAATAAATCAATTAGCTGGAATACATAATCTGCTTTACCAAAAAGCCACTGATATATTATAAATGTATTAGAAATGATATTGTGTTATTTCTGGCTGTTTGAAACATACCTAGTTACTGTGATTTGTGACTGGGCTGATCAGATCAACCAAAATGAGAAAAACTTTCATTGCCATTTTAATATTTTCAAGATCATTGTCTGTGAGTTGATATAATTCGGCTAGAATTGAAAGCCAAAGATCTGACCAGTGCCTTCACTGAGCTTGTTCAGAGATGGTAAATATTTCAGGTAGTTTCCAATGATCCTGGGTGTTTTTCTCATGTAGGAAGGGTTCATTGTCTCATTTGCAGAAATAGTCACTGGTTTTATAAATGGGTGAGTTTCTGTCTATGTCTGGCTAAATGTATCGCCATACATATAGGGAACCTCAATGATATAGACCACATACAGAAAAGGTACATTTTCATTTATGAAGGCTCTAAGTCATACACTTTTTAAAAATTAGGTGTAGTTTTATTATTTGTCACAATATATAGTAACAGACTAACTGGCAACAAAATGTTTACAAATGAAGTCCTGTTATGAGTTTTAATGACTAGATGAGACCTATTTGTAATTAGCAGTAGTCATCTGGATGCAAATAATTGATGTGCCAAAGCCTTTAAGAGACTGGTGCCTCCTGGGTGCAACATGCTTCTTTGCATTCTTGTTTACACTATTACTTTACTATTCATTCAGAGATAGCGCAATGGCAATTTGAACAGGAACCAGGCAGAAATTTAATCACAAATTCTGAATTACTGGGTCCCAAAATAATGAAGCTTCACTCTATAGTCATTTCTTGATTATCCACATCAATGAATGTGACACTGATCATTTTTAAATCACTTCTATTTTACCTTGTATATTATTTCAGGGAAAGTTACCTTTTCAATTAGATTTTGCTTAGGCTTCTGTTAAACTTACATTTGCATTCCTTCAGCACACATAAATGGGCAGAGAGTCAAGAAGCATATAATAAAGAGTTGTGCAAAGCCTATGTGGGATGAATCACTAAGCATGGCTAACACTCAAGTTGAGAATTAGTCTTATTAGAGATTTCTTCAGTTCTGAAGATGCATTCAGTAAAGTTTTCCAAAAAAAAAAAGAAAATTTCAGTTCCTAATAAAGAATTCCTGAGTAAAGGACTATATCGAGAGTCTAGATTCAATTCCAGTGGAATCTGTTTATCCAGAATTGGGTCTGGAACCCAAGGTCCTTGATTTGGGGAGAGAGGCTTCAAGTTTCCATGGGACTTCTTGTTGACAATTGGGATGCCTGGAATGGTAGGTACAAAAGGTAGATTGGTAGAGAGCTGTCTTCTGGAGTATCCCAGTTTAT
Organism: Noctilio leporinus; assembly: GCA_004026585.1. Lineage (NCBI taxonomy): Eukaryota > Metazoa > Chordata > Mammalia > Chiroptera > Noctilionidae > Noctilio > Noctilio leporinus. The sequence goes on along the minus strand of PVIW01009030.1, from coordinate 51,259 downwards.
AGGCAAGTTGTTGATTTTTTAAAAAAGATTTTATTTATTATTTTTAGAGGGAGAGGTAGGAAGAGAGGCAGAGAGGGAGAGAGACATCAATGTGTGGTTGCCTTGTGCCTGTCTCCAACTATGGACCTGGTTGGAGACCTGGCTTGCAACCTGGTTATGTGCCCTGGCTGAGGAATCAAACCAGTGACTTTTGGGTTCGCAAGCCAGTATCTTATCTACTATACCACCAGCCAGGGCTTAGGCAAGTTATTTTTATTTAAAAACAGTAACAGTTTAACTGGTGTGCTTTAATGAGAGTTGTAATTGTGCTATGAAAACAGTCACATTCTTAGCTTGCCAGAGTAAAAATGAGACAGCTGATACTCAGACTATTCCATATAAAGTGAGCAAGTAAAATGAAATGCTTTGAAATCATTCATAGGAGAAATGTTGATGTTACTTATACATTTTCCCCTATCTTGAGTCTTCCTGGATGCTCTTCCATTTTTGGGGGATTGCTATAAACTTTTTTTTTTTTTTAATTTTATTGTTGTTGTATTACATCCATCCCCTTTTTGCTCCCCTCTATCCCCCCACCCACCCACCCATTCCCCCCAAAGTCAATCCCACCTGTTGTCCATGTCCATGGTTCCTTTATACTAGGTTCTTGTCTAAGCTGCTCCCCATCTTTGCCTCTACCTCTCCCTCCCCCCTACCCCATTCCTCTGACCACTGAAGGCCTATTACTTGTATTTAGATTGGTTGAGATACGGGGAAATGGAGAGATGTTGATAGATGATGGCAGGGGAAGAAAATAAAACTTGACTCAGTTATTCTCTCTCCACCTCCAACACACACAGCACTTGGGACAGGGATAGTTAGTTGACCTTCATTATCTATTATCTCCATTTGTAAAAGAATTTTGTGTTTTAGAAGACCACATGCTGTGGGATTCACTGTGGGAAGGGGGATGGGGATAGAGGGGCAGGGGAGAGCAGTGGGGGAAATGGGATAAGTGTAATACAACAACAATAAAATTAAATTAAATTAAAGTACAAAAAAAAAAAAAGAAGAAGAAGAAGAAGACCACATGTTGAATACTGTATTTCCCAACCTCCCTTTTGTGTCAGTAAGGCCACTTGGCTAAGTTACTGACATTGGTGTATGTATAAGTAAAAGTTTCATGTGTGACTTCTAAACAATGCCCTTAAGGAAAAATAATGCACTGTCCTTTGCACTGTTTCCTTCCTACTTCCTGGAAAGATGACACGCCCAGAGTTTAAGCAATCATCTTCAGTGATAAGCATGAGAAAAGCACATTAGAGATGGATGGTGGCTCTAAAACCTGGAAGGAGACTATGTCCGGGTAAATTCACAAAGCTGCCAACCCTGCTCTGGATTGTCAACCTCTAAATCTCTCATGTGAGAGGATTAAGTCTTACATGTCTAAGCCACTGTTAATTTGGGTTTCCTGTCCCAACTGTTCTTAATCCTGATACAGCATTTAATCAAGTTCTTCTCTTATAAAGGGAATTTATTGCATGGGCAAAGGGTAGAGAAAGCCCTTTGGAAAGAATTGTTGACAATTTGGTTGGCATCATGTCAAAGCAGCCCTGTACCCATGAACTATCTCCTGGGCTATGGAAACCACTGAGCCTTTAACCTCAGTGTATCAGTAGCTTTATGTGGACATCATTTTACTTTTGTGTTTATCTCCTGTTGGTTTTCAACAACAAATGCCACTATTAATCCTTCCCCACCTGTGTACTAACTGCCTGAATGCTAACTTAATACAAATCTGTTCATTCTCTTATGATTGCAGTCAAGACATGATGAAGGAAGTATAGATTCTCAGCAAGGCAATCTATGACTATGCCAATGGCTCCACGTTTGCCTATTTCAGCAGCACACACAGGAAATAGCCTGTAAGAGAATAGCATCTCTACTTTGCGTGGAAATTGTCAAACTTTCCTCCTAATGTCCCTATTCTGGAAATGTTGAATTCTAAATTCAGACTGTACACTATGGGTTAATGAGGTTGATAACTGACAGTGTTTAATAATCTTAAGGTAATGCATTTAAACATCAAAAGTTTACAAGCTAAAATTGATCACCTTGGCCAATTTACACAAGATGGATCAATGTAATCAGCTCCCCTTCTTTAAATGTTAACAAATGCTTTAACACAACATGCCTGACCATGGGGTGCAGATTAAAATTAGATACAGAATTGAGTTTCTCCCACACAGTAGAAGAGTCCATTTGAAAATCCTGACAATCAACCAGAGCTGCCCACAAGGCTTGGCTTTACAGCATTTAATAAGAAAGGAAGCTTGCTCCTCACAGCTTTAATGATTTGTTAACAATTTAAAAATAGGAAATACAGGGGCAATAACAGGGTTTAAGCTTTTTCAGTAATGGCTACCATTTAGTCCAGAGAAGTTAGAACTTTGAGCTGTATGCATGGTGAAGCCCTGTACCCAATCCCTGGGAAATGCCTGTAAAGGAGAACAGAAATATTTTCACTCCCCTCCCAGCTCATATAACCAAGAGCAAGCTCAACTGGCCCTATCTAGAAAGTTCCCCTTTCACACATGCTCAGAAAAATCACAACTATCCTCAGTAGCATGCCTGCTTGTCAGATAGGCATGACCCAAACTCGATTGCAACTTCTGATGGAACAACAATACATACCCAAGAACTTTTATATTAGGCCTCTCTATTACAGTTTACTCTCTGTATCTGCAGATTTTGCTTTTGTGGATTCAACCAGCCACAGATAAAAAATATTAGCAAAACATGTTATGTTAGTGATGTGTACTATGTAGTTAGGCCTATAATGGTTGCATATGCCCTGTATATGCAGACATTTTTCTTGTCATTATTCCTGAAAAAATATAGTATAACAACTATTTACATAGGATTTATATTGTGCAGTCATGTGCTGTATAACGATACTTCAGTTATTGAGGGACCACATATACTACAGTGGTCGCATAAGATTATAATGAACATAAAAAATTCCTATTTCCCAATGATGTCATTACCATTGTAACTTCATAGCACAATGTATTACTCATATTTTTGTGATTATGCTGGGGCAAACAAACCTACTGCACTTCCATTCATATAGAAGTATAATACATGCAATTATAGTTAGAAGTTATACCACCTAGGTTTATGTAAGAATACACTATGATGTGCTTTACATCATGTTAGCATGACAAAATTGCCTAATGATGCATATCTCAGAACATATCCTTATTTTCAAACATGCATGACTACATCAGGTATAAGTAATCTAGGGGTCGATTTAACGTAAGTGGGAGGATCTGCATATGTTATATGCAAATACTATGCCATTTTATATTAAGAGACTTGATTTTGCTATTTGAACCACAGATAAGGAGACACAGCTATATTTCAAGGCAGAACAGGCTTGTGGGGAAATTGTACAGTAATGTGCTCTTCCCTGTATTCTCTTGTGATGCCTCTACCAGGAGCCAGTGCCTTGCTGATCCCTCATTCTCTCTTCATTCCACTCATGCTTTCTGTGAGTCGTGGTGTTGGATAGCTGGATACAATTTAACTTACCCTCATTATATTAACATTTTAATCTATTATCTGTCCTAGATATTTACATTTTATGTGGGCCAAAAAGACTAAAACAAACAAACAAAAATCAATGATAGCATTTTAAGTCACTGATTCTTAAGCCTAGCCAGGGCTACTTGCTGTAACTGCAGGTTTCAGGGCCCCATAAACAGAGAATCTGATTCAATGGATCTGAGTGGGGGGTAACCCAGGAATCTGCTTTCTAAATCACAGGTGGCAAACACAAGGCCCACGGGCCGAATTTGGCTCTCCGCCTTGTTTTATCTGGCTCAGCACCTTTGGCCCAGCACCCTGTTTCTACCTGGCTCACTTAACTGCTAAGGAGTAGTTACATTTATACAGTCCTAAAATGATATTCAGCCCTTTGAAGGAAACCACGAGGCTGATGTGGCTTCTGGTGAAAATGAGCTTGACACCCCTGTTCTAATGCACCCTTCCTCTGGGTAATTTCAAAGCAACTGACCCACAGACTACTCTTGTCTAGGTGCTTGCCTATGCCTTTGGTACACTCTGCAAAAATATTAATACTTTAAAGAAAATTCTTGAAATGGAAACTATCTTTAGGTTTTGTCAAAATAGGCATTCTTCATTTAGAACTAGTCTTAGTCCATCTGTTTGGCATTCCTTTCTGCAAATAGTTATGAGGTTGGCTATAGTCAGGTTTGTTCTGTTGAGCAGGTAGAAATCATCAAGGACATGTTTGGGACCCATAACATAGCTATCACCCATGGTCATAATCAGAGAGTAACTGAGTAAGGTTATTGATCTTAGCTTCCTTTTCATCTCCCTGTGCTTTTCAGCTAGGGAGGGTAGGAAAGAGCAAAACCTTATAAATGAGTCACAAAGGTGGAAAGGCAGATTGTTGCTGAGGACACTAATGGTAATGAATGGCAATTCCTTTCTGGATTACAAAAGGCAAAGGTACCAAGAATCCTTTACTTCTGTAGTCCTTGAACCAATACCTATCTATATTTGCCTTCCTTCATGCCTTCTTCTAAAGCCCATTTCTTTCAACTTCCTTTTACAACAAACCATCATCATCTATTGCACACAAACGTAATGCCAGGAATTCAAATGCACTTTACATACATATGTATATATTCCATTTCATCATCCTATGATAGCTGATAAAGTTAAGTTGTATATCAGGATCCACAAAATGGACACCACCTCATTGGTCTGGTCATTGTCACAAATTTAAACTTAAGTCAACCAGTGCTTAACAGAAAACTATTCACTGTCAAGATATTCTAACACCAACTATAATCTCCCAATTCAGCTTTTGCTAGTTTATTTTACCATGGAAAATAAGATCTGCTAGCCAATTGTGTTCTGTTTCCAGGATACCTCCTCTAATGCTCTACAAAACCTCTCCTTGCCCTGGCCATGTGGCTCAGTTAGTTGGAGCATCATCCTGAACATCAGAAGGACATGGGTTTGGTCCCTAGTCAGGGCATATACCTACTAGGTTGCATATTTGATCTTTAGTTGGAGCGTGTGCAGGAGGTAACCAACCAATGTTTCTCTCTACATCAATGTTTCTCTCTTTTTCTCTCCTCTTCCTCCCTCCCTCCCTTCCTCCTTCTCCTTATCCCTCCTTCAATTACTCTCTCTGAAATCAATAAACATATCCTTGAGTAAGGATTAAAAATAAAACTCATTCTTGTCCAGAATCCCTCAGGAAGAGTGCTCCATTGCTTATAAAGCCACGTACTCTCCCAATCAATGGATTGTTTGCCCTCGAATAAAGGACATCGGACTCATTGCAAAATTGTTTTGGTCTTGTCATTTGATGGCTCAAAATGAGAAGGGGGCTATTTTGTCCCAAATTCCCAAAGAGGAACAATAAGAAAAAAAATGAGACAATTTAGCCAAATATATACCACACTAAAATAGGAACTTTACAAAGGCAGGGGTTTTTGTTTGTTTGTTTCTCAACTGTATTTTGAGAAACCAAGACATTGTTTAAAGCATAATATTAGCCATTATATGTTATATACATGTATACCAATAAGAAATACCTATCTATATTTTTGTCTAGGGTCAATTATTTATAAAACACATAAATCTACTCAGGGTAGGTGAGGCAAAAGGGATTTAGGTTAAGAAACAGAGAAAATCTCTCAGGTCCTATATGACAGGAAATACAGCTGGACCACATGGGTACTAAAAAATATAGAGACTGAGTATCTGTTTTTGTTTCTTTGGGGCCTTGAGATCTTTCAAATGAGCTACATGTCTGCTCTCAATTTTTTTCTACAGATAGATGATTCACCACAAATTTTACACCTCCTCTTCCCTTGTTACATAAGTTTGCACATTAATTTGGTTTGCCATAATAGCAGCTCTGACTTCAAATTCACAGATGCCAGGTAAGTTTCTCTTGCCAATTTTCATGGGCAATTGGATCAGGTTTCCATCCTGGGTCCTATTAGTTGTGATCAGAAAGTAGTCACATGAACTACTCCTTTCATTTGGTGGCTGGGTCGGATTTCCTAAAGACGTTATGCAGGTGAGGAGGATATGACTGACATCTCTAGGCTAGGCAGGGAGCCAAAGACCCAAAGTGGTATTAGAAGAGCTATGCTAAGTGCCAGAGATTCCCAGGACAGAGGTCAGCACACTTTTTCTGTAAAGGGCCAGATGGTAAATATTTTAGTCTTTGAGGGCCAGACAGTCTGTATGGGTAACTACTTAACTCTTTGATTATAGCAAAAGAAAAAAGCAACCTTAGATTGTAAATGAAGGAACAATGGTGGTAGTGTTCCAATAGAATATAAAATACGAAAGCACCAGGCTAGGCTAGCTTTGGCCTGGAATCTGTAGTTTGAAGACCCCTCTCCTACAACAAAGCCCACACCAAGAAATATGACCCTTGTTCATATTGCCATCAATATGAACTGAGCTTCTGGTTCTCTGAGTCAATGATATCTTGTTTTTGTGAATTATTTCTTCTTCTTCTTCTTCTTCTTCTTCTTCTTCTTCTTCTTCTTCTTCTTCTTCTTCTTCTTCTTCTTCTTCTTCTTCTTTTCTTCTTCTTCTTCTTCTTCTTCTTCTTCTTCTTCTTCTTCTTCTTCTTCTTCTTCTTCTTCTTCTTCTTCTTCTTCTTCTTCCTCTCCTCCTCCTCCTTCTTCCCCTCCTTCTTCTTTTTTTAATAATGATTTATGATAACATACTTATTAAAATGTAGAACATCCTGTTAAATAGGACATGCAAGTGCTTTGCAATTTGCAATGAAGCTATTTTAAGGACCAAGTTATACTTATCTGAACAACTTATAGGAAAGGGAGGGATTATGCTAGGGTGGTGTCATTATCCGAGCTCAAAGGGCCATTTTCATAGAAATAAGTTGTGCTTCTCCCCAATCACAATGCCCTGCCACCAACTCTGGAACAGTATCTTAACTGGGAAATATCTGAGTGGGTGCTGGGTTCTCTCCCTCTTCACAAGGTATTGTTCCCAAAGCCCCTTAATATACTATGAAAAATAAAATAAGGGCCCAAAAAATGTTGAGAACTGGAACCAATATATGTCACCATTGGCTGCATAGATTGTTTGTCAAGTTAGAAAGGCAGGAAGTTTTAAATGTAGTTTTATTTTAAAGAGTCAGTGTTTGTAGATGCAGCCCATGTGGCCAGAACTAACCTTGTAATAGCTTCACAAGTGCTGTGAAGAAGCCCCAATTTCTCTCTGAAAGTGGTTTCGTCATATTGTAATATAAAAGGATAAGGGAGTAATCTGACCATGTGTGGCTGGGTGGATGCTATTGCCTGCAATTTATTATATTTCAGTAATGCTTAACTGCACACTTGATAGACATTACTTTTATGTTGTGGTTCCTGGACTGTTTTATGCTCCCTGGTTATTATGCTAAGAAATGAGACTCTTACCTTTCAGAGTCAAAGTCCCCTGCTCATAGCCCATGCCCAAATAAAAGATCCTGACACTAACTATAAAGCTAAGCTCTCTGTTTTGCAACCAAAAAGAGAATGAATCCACTCTAAACAGGCTTGGGTCCCTGAAAATGGATGTATTTGCCAGAAAGATAGCAAGTTATCTGTTAAGCCAACACACATTAATTAAGTGTTGTTAACAGAGTTGCCCTTAAAGTGTGGGGCAATCATGCAGCCATTGTGAGGAGAAGGCAATTCAGGTAGCTGTGGTAAGCCCTACCATCTAATCCTCTGTCTTCAAAGCCAAGGTTGGAGGGTTGTGACACTCTTCACCTAAGGAAAAAGCTTTCACACAGCTCTTTCCTTAGGGAAAGTCATGCTTGCCCGACTTGTCCTATCATCCTCACTCCCTTGTTAATGAGCTAAACTATGGGTAACTTAGCCCAAGAAAAAAAAAATTTGGATAAATGATAGAACTGATTTTTCCAAGTCATAGCCAGAGCAGTCACTGCAATCAAATTCTCACAAGATAAATGGTACAGAATGCCATTTCATGCACTTGAAGAATAGCCCCTTTAGTAAACTGACTTAAGATTTCTTGCTTTTTGGTTTTTTAAAAAGATTTTATTTATTATTTTCAGAGAGAAGGGCAGGGAGGGAGGAAGAAAGGGAGAGAAGCATCAATGTATGGTTGCCTTTCACCTGCCTCCAGCTAAGAACCTAGCTGGAGACCTGGCTTGCAACCTGGTTATGTGCCCTGACTGGGGAATCGAACCAGTGACCTTAGGGTTCACAAGCCAGCTCCAATCCATTGAGCCTCACCAGCCAGGGCCATGGGACTTTTTAAAAAATGTTTGACAATCTTGACTTTGACAATTTTCTAGAATACAGGTCATTTATTTTGTAGTTTCTTCCTCAGTTGGGTTGTCTGATGTGCTGTCCTAATGAAGATCAGGTTATGAACTTTTGGCAGGAATATCACAGAAGTGATGGTGCATTTTTCTCACTACATCCTATCCTGTGCCATGAGATTTTTATTTGTTCCATTATTGGTGGTGTTCACTTGATTACTTGATTAAATTAATGTCTGACAAAAATCACTGTGTAAGTTTAATCTCCCCCCCTAGCATATTTAATTCTTTTAAAGATTTTATTTTATTCTTTTTAGATAGAGGGGAAGGGAGGGAGGCAGACAGGGAGAGAGACATCAATGTATGTTGCCTTTCACCTGCTTCCAGCCATGGATCTGGCTGGAGACCTGGCTTGCAACCTCATTATGTGCCCTGGCTGTGGAATTGAACCAGTGACCTTTGGGTTTGCAGGCCAGTGCCTTGATCCACTATGCCACCAGCCAGGGCTTACTGTGCCACCAGCCAGGGCTTAGATTTTTATGGTTTTGGGTCTAACATTTAAGTGCTTTCTCTATTTTGAATTTATTCTTGTGTATGGTATAAGTAGGTGGTCTAGTTTCATTTTTCTGCATTCATCTGTCCAATTTTCTCAACACCATTTATTGAATAAACTGTCTTTAACTCATTGTATGTGCTTGCTTACTCTGTTGAACATTAATTGACTGTAAGGTATGGGTTTATTTTTGCGCTTTATATTGTGTTCCATTGATTTATGAGCCTGTATTTATGCCAATATCATGCTGTTTTGATTATTATGGCCCATAAAGTTTGATATTAGGTAGTTTGATTCCTCCAACTTTCCTCTTTCTCAGGATTGCTGTTGCTATGTGGGGCCTTTTGTGGTTTCATATAAATTTTTGAAATATTTCTCCTAGTTCTGTGAATTATGTCATTAGAATCTTAATAGGCATTATGTTGGCTAGTATTGACATTATAATGATATCAATTCTTCCTATCCATGAACATGGTATCTTCTTCCAATTATTTGTATCTTTTTCAATTTTTTCTTTGGCATCTTATAATTTTCCCAGTATGGGCCTGTTACATTTTTGGTTAGATTTATTTCTAGGTATTCTATTCTTTTTGTAGCAATTGTAAGTGAGATTGCTTTTCTTTTAATTTCCCTTTCTGTTAGTTCATTATTGGCACATAAAAATCCACCTAATTTATGGGTATTAATTTTGTATCCTGCTACTTTGCTGAATTCCTTGATCAGATCTAGTAGTTTCTTGGTGGAATGTTTGGGGTTTTCTATTTACAGTATCATGTCATCTGCAAACAAAGGCAGTTTTACTTCTTCCTTTCTAATTTGAATGCTTTTTATTTCTTCTTTTTATCTGATTGCTGTGACTAGGACTTCTGGAACTATGTTGAATAAAAGAGGTGAAAACAGACATTTTTATCTTATTCCCAATCTTATGGGGACCACTTATAGTTTCTGCTCCAGGAGTAAGATGCTGGCAGTGGGTTTGTCATATAAGGCCTTCATTATGTTTAGGTATTTTCCCTCTAATCCTACTTTTTTGAGAATTTTTATCATAAATAGACCCTGAATGTCTTTTCTGCATCTATTGATAAGATCATATATTTTTAAATTTTTTAATTTTTCTCTTTTTTCTTTTTCTTTTTAAAAAAAATTTTACTTATTATTTTCTGAGACAGGGGAAGGGGGAGAGGCAGAGAGGGAGAGAAAGGCATCAATGTATGGTTGCCTTTCACCTGCCTCCAGCTAAAGACCTGGTTGGAGACCTGGCTTGCAACCTGGTTATGTGCCCTGGCTAGGAATTGAACCAGGGACCTTTGGGTTCACAGGCTGCCTCCAATACACTGAGCCTCACCAGTCAGGGCTCAGATCTTGTATTTTTTATCCTTCATTTTGTTTATTTGGTGAATCACATTTATTGATTTTCAAATGTTGTACCAACCTTGCATTCCTGGAATAAGTCCCACTTGATCATGGTATAATCTTTTCGATGCATTGCTGTATCTGGTTTGCTAATATTTTGTTGAGGATTTTAGTGTCTCTGTTAATCAGAGATATCAGCCTTTAATATTCTTTCCTTGTATTGTCTGTATCTGGAATTAGGATAATGTTGGCCCCATAAAATGAGTTTGGGAACCTTCCCTCCTCTTGAATTTTATGGAATAATTTGAGAAATAGAGGTGTTAATTCTTGGAATGTTTGGTAAAATTCCCCTGTGAAGGCATATGATCCATGGCTTTCTTTCTTTCTTTTCTTTTCTTTTTTTTTTTGATTACTGCTTCAATTTCACTAGATATAATCTGTGTATTCAAATTCTCTGATTTTTCCTGATTTAGTTTTGGAAGATTGTATGCTTTTAGGAATTTATCAATTTCATACAGGTTGTTCAGTTTGTTGGAATGTAGTTGTTCATAATATGGCATATAGTTTCTTATAATCCTTTGTATTTTTTTAATGTCAGTCATCATTTCTCCTCATACTATTTCTGATTTTATTTATTTTGGTCCTTTCTCTTTTTATAATGAGTCTGGTTAAAGGTTTGTCAATGTTGTTTATCCTTTCAAAGAACCAGCTCTTGGGTTTATTGATCTTCTGTATTTTTTAAAACTCTATTTCATTTATTTCTGTTCTGATTTTTATTATTTCCTTTCTTCCACTCACGTTGGGCTTTGTTGTTCTTTTTCAAGTTCCTTTAAGTATGAAGTTAGATTGTTTCTTTTAGCTTTTTCTTGTGTTCTGAGATGGGCCTGTAATGCTATGAATTTTCCTTTTAGGATCGCTTTCCCCGTGTCCCACTGATTTTAGGTTGTTTTGTTCTCATTTTCACTTGTGTCAAGGCAATTTTTGGTTTTTTCCTTGATCATGCTGTTGACCCACTAATTGTTTAATAATATGCTATTTAACTTCCATATCTTTGCATGTTTTTCAGTGTTCTTGTTACTGATTTCTATTTTCATAGCATCATGGTCAGAAAAGATGCTGTATATGATTTTAATCATTTTAAATTTATTGAGACTTTTTGTGTCCTAACATTGTGGTCTATCCTAGAAAACATTTCATGTACATTTGAAAAATATGTCTATTCTGCAACTTTAGGGTGAAATGCTCTGAAGATATCTATTAAACCCATTTGATCTGGTGTGTTGTTTAAGGCTGCCATCTCCTTATTGATTTTCTGCCAGGAAGGTCTATCCAGTGCAGTAAATAGGCTGCTAAAGTCCTTCACTGTGACTGTATTTCTGTTGCTCTCTCCCTTTATGTCCATCAAAATTTGCTTTAAATATTTACATACTCCTATATTGGGTGCACAAATGTTTATATCTTCTGATTGAAATGTTCCCTTTAAAATCATGTAGTGTCCTTTTTGTTCCTTACAAAGAGGGTTTTAAAATCGAGTATTTTGTCAGATATAAGTACTGTTACACCAGCTTTTTTTTTTTTCCATTTGCATAAAATATCTTTTTTCCATCTTTTTATTTGGGTCTCTGTGCATCTTTCAATGTGAGGTAGGTTTCTTGGAGGCAGCATATATTGGGTCATGTTTTCTTACCCATTTAACTACCCTATGTCTTTTTTTTTAATTTATTTTTATTGTTGTTGTACCCTATGTCTTTTGTTTCAAGCATTTAAACCAGTTACATTTAAGGCGATTATTTGTGCAAATGTATGTAGTGCCATTTTATTGTTAGACTGTTTTCCTGTTTGTTTTCTTCCTCTTTTTCTTCTTCTTCTTAAACAAGCCCTTTAATTTTTGTTGCAGTATTGATTTGGTGTTAACAATCTCCTTTACTTTTTTGTTATCTAGGAATCTCCTTACTTCTTCTATTTTAAATGAGAGCCTTGCTGGGTGAAGTAGCATTGATTGTATATCTTTCCTCTTCATAACCTTGAATATTTCATGCCACTCCATTCTGGCCTGAAATGTACCTGTTGAGAAATTAGATGCCAGTCTAATTGGTGCTCTTTTGTAGGTAACTACCTGCTTTTCTCTTGTGGCTTTTAGGATTCTTTTCTTGCCACTTTAATTATGGTGTATGTTAAAGGAGGCTTCTTTGGGTCCAACTTATTTGGAAATCTCTGAGCTTCCTGGAATTTTGTGTGTGTTTTCCCTCACCTAGGTAAGTTTTCAGTTATTATTTCTTCAAATAAGTTCTTGATTCCTTACTTTTTCCCCCTTCTCTTGCTGATATTTCCATGATTCAGATGTTGTTATGCTTCATGTTGTCCAAAATGTTTCTTAAGCTCTTCTCATTTAAAAAATTCTTTTTTCTTTTTGCTGCTCTGCTTGGGTGTTTTCACCTCCTTTGTCTTCTGATTCAATCCTCTGCTTCATCTAACCTACTGTTTATTCCTTCCAGTATATTACTCATTTCAGATGTTGCATTCTTTCTTTCTGACTGATCATTTTTTATTGTTTCTATTCTTTTTTCATATTGTTAAGTATGCTTATAATCATTACTCTAAACTAGCTATCTAATAAATTGCTTGCCTCAATTTCATCTAGATCTTCTTTTGGAGAATTAATTTTTTTTATTTATTCCCCCATTCTGGCTGCTTCTTTGCATTTTCCTCCTTAATTGTCAAACTGATCAGTTTTTAACTAATCAATCTGTAAAATAGTCTGGCTTAAGCTCCACAGGCTGGTAAAGAGTACTTTCTGTGGGTGGGGCCCTTGCTTCCCCTTACGCTGATGCCACTTGGAGGGGGTGTGCTCTGCCTGAGAAAAATGGCTTCTGCAGTATGGGGAATGACTCAGCACAGGGATCCTGGTGGCTGTTCATTCAGTCTCTCCCCTCAGAGGCCCAGACTCTCCTCCAGCATCTCTATTGTACTCTGCACTCCAGAGCCCAGGGTAACTGGTTGCAAACAATTTTTTAAATTTATTTTGTATTATTGTTATATTACATTCATCTCATTTAATCCCCTCTGCTCTCCCCTGGCCCACCCTCCTTACCCCCAACAAAGCCAATCCCACATGTTGTCCATGTCCTTAGGTCATTCATGCTAGTTCCTTGACTAAGCTGTTCCCTGTTCTTTGCCTCCCCCTCCCCCTCCCCCCCTCCCCTACACCTTCCCCTCTGCACACTGAAAGTGTGTTCCTTGTATTCATGTCTTTGGCTCTGTTTTGTTTGCTTGTTTGTTTGTTCATTACTCTCCTTTATTAAGTGAAAACATATGGTATTTCATTTTTGCTGCTTGGTTTATTTTACTGAGTATAATACTGTCCAGTTTCATCCATGTTATCACAAATGATAGAAGTTCCTTCTTTCTTTCTGCCACACAGAACTCCATTGTGTACATGTCCCAAAGTTTTTTGATCCATTCATCTACTGAAGGGCACTTAGGTTGTTTCCAGCACTTGACTATTGTAAATAGCACTGCTATGAACATAGGGGTGCATAGGTTCTTCTGCATTGGTGTTTCAGGATTCTTTGGGTATATTCCTATCAATGGAATCACTGGGTCATAAGGCAGTTCTATTCTTATTTTTTTAAGGAAATTCCATACTGTCTTCCATAGTGGCTACACCAGTGTGCATTCTCACCAGCAGTGCACCACAGTTTCCTATTCTCCACATCCTTGCCAGCACTTGTTGTTTGTTGATTTGTTGACGATGGCCATTCTGACAAGTGTGAGGTTATATCTCATTGTGGTTTTTTTTTTTTTTTTTTTTTTTTTAAATTTTGGACAGGAGTAATAATGATTTTATTTGTACATATCCACAAATGGATAAAGTTTAATGTTTCACATGTATTTTTTTTTATTTTATTGTTGTTGTATTACATCCATCCCCTTTTTGTTCCCCTCTGTCCCCCCACCCACCCACCCATTACCCCCAAAGTCAATCCCACCTGTTGTCCATGTCCATGGTTCCTTTATACTAGGTTCTTGTCTAAGCTGCTCCCCTTCTTTAATCTGCATCTCTCTGATGGCTAGTGATGTTGAGTATACTTTCATGGGCCCCTTCTATGTCTTCCTTGGAGATGTGTCTGTTCAGGTCCTTTGCCCATTTTTTAATTGGGTAGTTTGTCTCCCTGGTGTTGAGTTGTATTACTTCTTTGAATATTTTGGAGATGAAACCCTTGTCTGATGTATCATTGGCAAATCTGTTTTCCCATATGGCTGGTTCCTTTTTCATTTTCTGGATGTTTTCTTTGGCTGAGCAGAAACTTTTTAGTTTTATGTAGTCCCATTTGTTTATCTGTTCCTTTATTTCCCTTGCCTTGGGAGATATTTCAGTGAAAATTTTGCTGTGTGGGAGATCTTCAATTTTTTCCCTATGTTTTTCTCTATGGCTTTTATGGTGGCACTATTTATGTATGTCTTTTAGCCATCTTGAGTTTATTCTGGAGTATGTTGTAAGTTGGTGGGCTAGTTTCACTGTTGATTTTTTTTTTTTTTTTTTTTTTTTTTTTTTTTTTTTTTTTTTTTTTTTTTTTTTTTTTTTTTTTTTTTTTTTTTTTTTTTTTTTTTTTTTTTGCGTGTGCCTGTCCAATTCTCCCAAAATCGCTTGTTGAAGACTATATGACTATATTAGCACTCCATTTTATATTCTTTCCCCTTTGGTCGAATATTAGTTCCCATAGAGTCCTGAGTTTATTTCTGGACTCTATTCTGTTCCGTTGATCTGTTTGTCTGTTTTTGCAACAGTACCAGACTTTTTTGATTACTATGGCTTTGTAATATAACTTGATATCTGGTATTGTGTTTCCTCTTACCTGTTCTTCTTTCTCAATATTGTTGTGGCTATTTGTGGGCATTTTTGGCTCCATATAAATTTTTGAAGTATTTTTTTCGATTTCTGTGAAGTATATCATTGGTATTTTAATTGGGATTGCATTAAATCTATAGATTGCTTTGGGGAGTGTGGATATTTTAGTGATGTTAATTCTTCCCAACCATGAACATGGCATATGCTTCCATTTATTTGTATCTTCCTTAATTTCTTTCTTCAGTTTACTGTAGTTTTCTGATTACAAGTCCTTTACTTCCTTGGTTAAGTTTATTCCTAAGTACTTCATTTTTCTTGTTGCTATGGTAAATGGAATTTGTTTTTTAGCTTCTATCTCTGATGCTTCATTGTTGGTGTATAAAAATGCCTTCAATTTCTGAATATTGACTTTGTGTCCAGCTATTTTGCCAAATTCAGTTATTAGGTGGAGTAGTTTTTAGTGGAAACAGGGTTGTCTATGTACGCTATCATGTCATCTGCAAATAATGACAGTTTGACTTCCTCCTTTCCAATTTGGATGCCTTGATTCTTTCTCTTCTTTCATGGCTGTGGCTAGAACTTCCAAGACTATGTTGAATAGAAGTGGAGAGTGGACAGTCTTGACTTGTTCCTGATCTTAAGGGAAAAGCTTTCAGTTTTTGCCCATTGAGTATGATGTTAGTTGCAGGTTTCTCGTATATGGTCTTTATTATGTTGAGGTATGCTTCCTCTATTCCCATCTTGCTGAGGGTTTTTATCATTAAAGGATTCTGTACTTTATCAAATGCTTTTTCAGTATTTATTGATATGATCATATGGTTTTTGTCTTTTGCTTTTTTATGCGATGTATTACATTTATTGATTTGCAAATATCAAACCATCCTTGCATCCCTGGGATGGATCTTACTTGGTCATGGTGTATAATTTTTTAAATATATTGCTGGATCTGGTTTGCCAATATTTTGTTGAGAATTTTTTGCATCTAAGTTCATCAGAGATATTGGCCTGTAGATTTTTTTTTTCTTTGTTGTGTCTTGACCTGGTTTTGCAATTAGAATAATACTGGCCTCATAAAAAGAGTTTGAGAGTCTTCCTTCTTCTTGGATTTTTGGGAATATTTTGAGGAGGATAGGAGTTAATTCTTCCCTAAATGTTTGGTAAAATTCACCTGTGTAGCCATCTGGTCAGGGCACTTGTGCTTTGAGAGATTTTTGATTACTTCTTCAATTTCACTAGTTATTATTGGTCTATGCAGGCTTTCTGCTTCTTCTTGCTTGAGTTTTGGTAGGTTATACATGTCCAGGAATTTGTCCCTTTTACCCAGGTTGTCAAATTCCTTGTCATATAGTTGTATATAGTAATTTCTTACAATCCTTTGTATTTCTGTGGTATCAGTTGTGATTTCTCCTCTGCCATTTTTTATTTTCTTTATTTGGATTCTCTCTCTCTCTCTCTCTCTCTCTCTCCTTTAACCATTGAGTCTAGTTAATGGTTTGTCAATTTTGCTTATATTTTCAAAGAACCAGCTCCTGGATTTATTGATCCTTTCAATTGTGCTTTTAATTTTGATGCCATTTCATTCTGCTCTGATTTTGATAATTTCCTTCCTTCTGCTTGATTTGGACTTTGTTGTTGCTTTTCTAGTTCTTGAAGCTTTATGGTTAGGTTGTTTGTATGAGTTTCTTTTAGCCTTTTTAGTTAGGCCTATATTGCCTACGATTTTCCCCCTGAGGACTGCCTTCACTGTGCCTACAGGTTTTGAGGTGTTGTGAATTCATTTTCATCTGTTTCTTGATACTTTTTGATTTCTTCTTTGATCTCATTATTAACCCATTCATTATTTAATAGCATGTTATTTGGTCTCCATGAATTATATTGTTTTTTTGATTTTTTCCTTGAGATTGGTTTCTAGTTTCAAGCCATTGTGATTTGAGAAGATGCTTGGTATGATTTCATTATTTTTTAATTTTTAGAGGCTTGTTTTGTGCCCTACCATGTGGTCTATCTTTGAGAATGTTCCATGTGCATTAGAGAAGAATGTGTATTTCACTTCTTTGGGGTGAAGAGGTCTGTAGTTAAGTCCACTTTATCTAGAGTGTTGTTCAATGTTATAATACCCTTGGTGTTTTTTCACTTGGAAGATCTGTCCATTGTTGATAATAGGGTATTAGAATCCCCTACTATTTGTGTGTTGCTGTCCATATCCTTATTGAAGTCCTTGAAGATTTTCCTTATAAATTTGGGTGCTCCTACTTTGGGTACATATATATTTATCATGGTTATATCTTCTTCATGGATTGTTCCCTTCAGTATGATGAAATATATTTCTTTGTCTCTTTTTATGTCCTTCATTGTGAATTGTTTTGTCTGATATAAGTATTGATACCCCAGCCTTTTTTCATGTCCATTTGCTTGAAGTATATATTTCTATCCCTTCATTTTCAGTCTGTATCAATCTTTTGTTCTGAGGTATGTCTCTTGCAGACAGCATATATGTGTACCATTCAGCTACCTTATGTCTTTTTATTGGTGCATTTAATCCATTTACATTTAAGGTTATTAGTGAGAGGTCCTTCTTCATTGACATTTTCTCCATTTGTTCCTTTATTTCTTTCTATCTCTTTGTTCATTCATCATTTTAAAGCAGGCCTTGTAGCACCTCTTGCAGTGCTGGTTTGGTGAAGGTGTGTTCTTTTTGCCTTCTTTTGTCTGAAAAACTTCTTATTTCACCTTGTATTTTCAATGAGAGCCTTGCTGGGTAGAGTATTCTTGGTTGCAGTCCTTTGTTTTTCATTACTTGGAGAATTTTTTGCCATTCTCTTCAGAAAAAACTTTTTGTATTGTTTTTGGTGAATAATCATTTGATAACCTTATTGGAGCTCCCTTATATGTTATTAGCTATTTCTATGTTGAAGCTTTTATGATTCTCTCTTTGAAGTTTGCCATTTTAATTATGATGTGTCTTGGAGTAGGCCTGTTTGGATATCAAACCCTTGTCTGAGGTACCATTGGCAAATATATTTTCCCATACAGTTGGTTCCCTTTTAATTCTGCTGGTGTTTTCCTTAGCTGAACAGAACTTTCAGTTTGATATAGTCCCATTTGTTTATTTGTTCTTTGATTTCCTTTGCCCTTGGAGAAGGACCAGTAAACATATTTCTGTGTAAGACATAAAAAATTTTACTGCCTATATTTTTCTCCAGGATCTTTATGATGGCAATGCTTATTTTAAATTTTTTATCCATCTTGAGTTTATTCTGGTGTATGGTGTAAGTTGGTGGTCTAGTTTTAATTTTTTGCATGTTTCTGTCCAGTTCTCCCAACACCACTTATTGAAGGGACTATTTTTACTCCATTTTATGTTCCTACCCCTTTGTCAAATATTAATTAACCATAAAGTTCTGGGTTTATTTTTGGGCTCTCTTATCTGTTCCATTGATCTATGTGTTTATTCTTATGCCAGTACCAGACTGCATTGAATCTATAGATTGCTTTGGGTAATGTTTACATTTTAATGATGTTAATTTGTCCCATCGATGAACATGGTACATGCTTCCATTTAGTTGTATCTTTCTTAATTTCTTTCATCAGTGTTCTGTAGTTTTCTGAGTATAGGTCTTTTACCTCTTTCATTAAGTTTATTCCTAAGTACTTAATTTTCTTTGTTACTATGGTAAAGGGATTTGTTTTTTAGCTTCTATCTCTGATGTTTCATTATTGGTATACAAACATGTTTTAATTTCTGAATATTGACTTTATATAAAGCTATTTAGCTAAAGTTGCTTATTGGATGGAGTAAGTTTTTGGTGGAGTGTATCGGGTTCTATATGTACACTATCATGCCATCTGCAAATAATGACAGTTTGATTTCCTCCTTTCCAATTTGGATACCTTTGATTCATTTTTCTTCTCTGATAGCTATGGCTAGAACTTCCAAAATGATGTTGAACAGAAGTGGAGAAAGTGAACAGCCTTGACTTGTTCCTGATCTTAGGTGGAAAGCTTTTAGCTTTACCCATTGAATATGATCTTGGCTTCAGGTTTCTCATATATGGCCTTAATTATGATGAAATATGCTCCCTCTATTTTCATTTTGCTCAGTGTTTTTGTCATAAATGTTTGCTGTATTTTATCAAATGCTTTTTTAGCATCTGTTGATATGATCATATGGTTCTTGCTTTTCATTTTGTTTATGTGGTGTATTACATTTATTGATTTGCAAATTTTGTACCATCCTTGC
This sequence comes from Noctilio leporinus, assembly GCA_004026585.1. NCBI lineage: Eukaryota > Metazoa > Chordata > Mammalia > Chiroptera > Noctilionidae > Noctilio > Noctilio leporinus. Next base: position 31,926 of record PVIW01009030.1, on the reverse strand, counting down.
ATCTCTGGGATGAAACCCACTTGATCATGGTGTATGATTTTTTTAATGTATTGCTGGATCCAGTTGGCCAATATTTTGTTGAGAATCTTAGCATCTATTTTCATCAAATATATTGGCCTCTGGTTTTCTTTCTTAGTGGCTTGACCTGGTTTGGGGATCAGAATAATATTGGCCTCATAAAAACGTTTGGGAGTTCGCCCTCCTGTTGGATTTTTTGGAATAGTTTGAGAAGGGTAGGAGTTAGTTCTTCTCTAAATGTTTTGTGGAATTCACCTGTATATCCATCTGGTGTGGGGCTCTTGTGATTTGGGAGATTGTGGATTACTTCTTCAATTTCACTACTTGTTATTGCTCTCTTCAGAATTTTTCATTCTTCTGGATTCAGTTTTGGTAGATTATACATTTCCAGAAATGTGTCCATTTCACCCAGGTTGTCATCTTTCTTGTACTATTGTTGTTTGTAGTAATTTCCTACAATCCTTTGTATTTCTGAAGTATCAGTTGTGATTTCTCCTCTGTCATTTCTGATTTTTGTTTACTTGGGTCTTCTCTCTCTTTTTCTTGATGAGTCTGGTTAAAAGCTTGTCAATTTTGTTAATTGTTTTGAAGAACCAGCTCCTGGACTTATTGATTCTTCAAATTGTAGTTTGAGTCTCTAAGTTATTTAATTCTGCTCTGATCTTGATGATGTCCTTCATTCTACTTGCTCTGGGCTTTGTTTGTTGTTACTCCTCTAGTTCTTGCAGCTTTATGGTTAGGTTGTTTGTATATGCTTCTTCTAGGCCTGTATTTTTTTAGATAGGCCTGTATTGCTATGAATTTTCCTCTGAGGACTGCCTTTGCTGTGCCCCATTGGTTATGGACTTTTGTGTATTCATTGTCATTTGTTCCCAGAAACTTTTTGATTTCATCTGTGATCTCATTGTTAACCCATTCATTACTTAAAAGCATGTTATTCAGTCTCCATGAGTTAGAGTATTCTTGTTTTTTTCCCTTGAGGTTGGTTTCTAGTTTCAAGCCATTGTGATCTGAGAAGATGATTGGTATGATTTCAGTTTTCCTGTATTTGGGAGGCTTGCCTTGTGAACTATGATGTGGTCTTTGTTTGAGAATGATCTATGTGCATTTGAAAAGAATGTGTATTTTGCTTCTTTGGGGTGAAAGGTTCTGCATATATTAGTTAGGTCCATTTCTTCTAGGGTGTTGTTCATTACCATAATATCCTTGGTGTTTTTGTTTTTGTTGTTGTTGTTGTTTGGAAGATCTGTCCATTGTTGATAATGGGGTATTAAAATCCCGTACTGTTAGTGTGTTGCTGTCTATATCCTTCTTGAAGTCCTCCAAGATTTCCCTTATATATTTGGGAGCTCCTATGTTCAGTGCATATAAGATTTCCCTTATATATTTGGGAGCTCCTATGTTTACCAGAGTTATATCTTCTTGATGCATTGTTCCCTTAAGTATTATGACATGTCCTTCTTTGTCTCTTTTTATGGCCTTCATCATAAAATCTATTATATCTGAAATAAGTATTGCTACTCCAGCCTTTTTTTCACATCCATTTGCTTGATATATATATTTCCATCCCTTCACTTTCAATCTGCGTCAATCTTTTTTCTAAGGTGGGTTTCATGTAGACAGCATACATGTGGGTCATGTTTTTTTTATCCATTCTGCCACCCTATGTCTTTTTTTTTTTTTGGCACATTTAATCCCTTTACATTTAAGGTTATTATTGATCGATACTTACTGTTATTTTCCCCATCATACCTGAGTTCCTCTCTGTCTCTCTTGTTTCTTAATATTTTAAAAGCAAACACTTTAGCATTTCTTGCAACGCTGATTTGGTAGAGATGTATTTTTTTTAGTCTTCTTTTGTCTGGGAAACTCTTTATTTCTTCTTCCATTTTGAAGGAGAGCCTTGCTGGGTAGAGTATTCTTGGTTGCAGGCCCTTGTTTTCCATTACTTGAAATATTCATTGCTATTCTCTTCTGGCCTGTATTGTTTCTGTTGAATAATCTTTTGATAACCTTATCTGAGCCTCCTTAATGTTATTTGCTGTTTCTTTCTTGATGATTTTGGGATTCTCTTTTTATCTTTGAAATTTGCCATTTTAATTATAATATGTCTCGGAGTGGGCCTGTTTGGATTTGTCCTCATTGGCATCCTGTGTACTTCCTGAACTTGAGTAATGTTTTCACTCATCATGTAAGGGAAGTTTTCTATCATTACTTTTTAGAACAGACTTTCCATTTCTTGTTTCTCTTCTTTTTCTAGTATCCCTATGAATGAATATTATTGTGTTTCATGTTGTCCTGCATTTTTCTTAAAACCTCTTCATCCTTGTTCACCCTTTCTTCATTTGGTTGCACTATCTTGGAATATTTTTCTCCATTGTCCTTCAGCTCGCTGATCTTATCCTCTTCTCCCTCTAGCCTGCTGTTGATTCATTCTACTGTATTCTTCAATTCAGAAATTGTATTCTTCATTTCCTCCTGCCTCCTACTGATAGTTTCTATGTCCTTTTTAATGCTTGTGTAGTTCTAAGTAAGTTCCTTATAGCTTTCCTGGTGTTCTTCCTAGTTCACCTGGAGTTGTTTGTGGTTTTGTTTGAGCTGGCTAAGCTCATTGAGCTTCTCTATTATCATCATTTTGAATGTTATATCTGATAGTTTGCTTGTCTCTATTTCATTTAGTGGTCTTTCCGGGGATTCCTTTGTGTGTGTGTGTGTGTGTGTGTGTGTGTGTGTGTGTGTGATTAACTTTCTTTTCTCCCCATTTTTAGGTTTTGTTGTAATCCAATCAGATTGTGATCAGCTGCCAGGCTAAGGAACTGCTAGGCTGGATGGATTGATTTAGTTGTAATACTATTTGTCTGTGATCCACCACCAGGCTCAGATGCAGCTTGGGGTGACAGAATTATTCAGTTGTCAATAAGTAAATCAGCTACCAAACTCAGGCCCTGTTGGATTAGATAAAGAGTTTCAATTGTAATGCAATGGGTCAGCCACCTGCTCAGGTGCAGCCTGGTGGGGCAGATTCAGATGTAAATCAATGAGTCTGTGATCAGCCACTTTGCTCAGGTGCCACTGGGCTAGGCAGCAAGATCCAATTGTAGCCTATGAATCTTTTTTCAGCCATCAGGCTCAGGAGCTGCTGTCCTAGACAGCAAGGTTCAATTGTAATCCAATGAATCTGTGATTAGCCACCAGGCTCAAGTGGCACTGGGCTTGACTGAAAGATTCTATTGTAATCCAATGGATCTGTGATCAGCTGGCAGGCTAAGGGGCAACTGGGCTAGACTGAAAGATTCGATTGTAGTCCAATGAGTTTGTGATCAGCTGCCAGGTCCTGGGGCCACTGGGGTGGAGGGTGATCCAACTCATTTGTGAACCCATGATCCAGGATCAGCCACCAGTCTCACTTGCCAATGTGGCGGGGGGGGGGGGGCTGACCTTCTGACCCAGCTGTAAGGTAGAGAGTTTGGAATCAGCCACCAGGCCCAGGCACTGCTGGGCAAGATATATCTCTTCAGGTGTCAACTATTGGATCTATGATTAGACAGGGCCGGGCAGGAGAGCTTTATTTAAATATAAGTCAAAGAATTGTGATCAGGTGCCTGGCTCAAGTGCAGCTGGGTGAGGCAGATTGCTTCCAGTGGGTGGGGCTATGAGGACCCTCCTACAGAAGCTGCTTGGCACAGTGCAGTCTGCCCAAGGTGTGGGTGATGAGTCTGCACCAGGATCCCCACAACTGCCTCCCCACTTCTCTTCTCCAAGCCATCACCGAAAACTCTCCTCAGGTGTCTCCAGTTCTCTCTACCCTCCCTATGCTGGAGCCCAGGGTAATTGGGTGCCAATGTATTTTCATTGTGGTTCTCTGTCTCCAGTGCTCTCTTAGGCTAATAAACTCCACAGCTTTCCACCCTTCTCAGCTGGATGCTGCTCTATTCTCTGATGTGTTGCTGTAGGCTGGGACACCCAGATTGGGGGCCAGAACCCCTCCCCTTCGCAGTTGGATCCTCCAGCTCCATCCCTTCAGCTGCTGCCTCTGGTGGGAGCCCAGCCAGCCCTTTTGTGTTTCATTGATTCCTACCAGTCATGTTTTCATGAAGCAGCTCCTTCTGTTTTGTACATGGTTATAAGGCTTCTTTCCAGCTGGTGTTCTGTTGGTAATTCCAGCTGACTTTTTCCCCCAAAAAAGTAATTCCAGCTGACTTTTTCTCCAGAAAAGTAATTCCAGATTCTATCTGGGAGGAGATTGGTGTAGCTCCACTTGCTCCTCTGCCATCTTGCCCGGACTCTTCAGTAGTCTTGTGTGTGTGTGTGTGTGTGTGTGTGTGTGTGTGTGTGTGTGGTTCATTGGTACTATCTACATAAAGTATCATATCATCTACAGATTCAGTATTTAATATGATGCTTCAATTTTCCTGGGTTTGGCCAGTGGGAGAGCCATTCAAACAGGACACTCCTCAATCCTTTAGTAATATCCTCATCATTCTTTGAGCAACATCTTACTTTATAATTCCATGTATATTCCATGATCACTTTCTATGTTTCCTACCCTATTCTTCAAACCAACTATTTCTCCAAGGTGTCATTGTTCCTTTTAGTAGATAAAGGTATTGATGAATCAGGATCTGAGTTGCAGATGTCATTGTCATTATCCCCAGGCTCTTCCTAAGAAAAAAACTAGGCATCATATGTATGTATATTAAATATATTATACATTATACACACAAATGAACATTTGTATTTAATTTTATTTGTTAATATTGATAGCTATGAATTCACACCAATAACTAATTCAACTCAACATCACAGGCTTCCTTCTGTTTTTTCCTTTTCCATATCTTAACTTTTCTCAGACAGCAAAACTCCTTGCAGAAGGATTTATCAAATAGTACTTGTCTATTTGATAAATTCTTCTGCATGTACTAATTTTCTATTATTGGTGCTATGACCACCTCTGAGCCAATATTCCTAGTGTACTTGGGCTCTGAACTCCATGCTACACTGTTGTTACTGTTCCCAGTGTGGATTTCTTCTAATACTGGTTATGTTCTCTCAGACCTCACTTGACTATTTCCCATGAGGGCTTAGCATCTGACACTCCTCTCTAGACTATACCTCTTGCTGGGGTGCCCTTCCACAGGGCAACCTCTTTCATCTATTTTGCTCTGGCATCCCTTACTTGGTCGCTGGTATGTGTGGGTGCTCTCCTCATTCTGTTTTCTAACCAGTACCCTTCTCTAGGCCCTTTAGTTGTCCATGTCCCTCACAATATGGACGCCTATCTTGTTTGAGCCCTGCTAATGACTTTGGGACCAAATAGTTCAGGAAGAAAAGAGAAAGTAGAAGAGACAGTTTGTTTATTTTTTTTTTTGAGGTGAACAGCCTAACAATTAAGATGCTCTTATTTCTAAATCTGTTTCTTATTGACACAATCTAAGTTGAAAGTAGGGATGGGACTACTTGGTCCCATTTACTACCCAATATTGAGTTCTTTAGATAGCACCTCTGACAATGAATTATCTACCTACTGTTTAAATACCTCAAAACTATCAAAATAGAGAGTTACATTATATAATATTTAACACAGGCAAATTTAACTATAAACACTTAGATCAGGAAGAAGAAAAGAAGTGGGTAAGAAGGGAGAGGAAGAGTGAAGGCAAGGAAGAGAGAAAGAAAAGAAGAGGGATAAAGAGAGTGGTTTTATTCACTTTTTTACTCAATGGGTACATGCCTTGCAGTGAACATTTATTTAGTCACCACAGCATTTCTATAAGGCAGCTACTATAAACCCCATTTTATATAAGAGAAAAATGAAGCTTTAAGAGATTAAGTAATGTCCAGGTCACACAGTAAATATGTATGGTAGAGCTGGAATTTTAACCTGCTTGATTCAAGAGCAATGCATTTCTGCATCCAACCTTGAATCACTTTGGCAATTAGAATGTTATCTTTTTGTAGAAATGAAAATCTGTTTCTCTAAAGTTTTTCCACCCATTGGTCTTTTTTTCACCTCTTGGGGGTATATAAAACAATTCTAATTGCTCCTCCACCTGACAGCCCTTAAAATATTTGTAGACAGCTATCATATCCCCTGAGTTTTCTGCTCTCTAGGCTAGACATTTCTAGTTCCTTCGATCATTTATCTTATGAATGCAAAAATGCCTTTCCTATTGCTTGTTGCTCTGCACTAACCTAAAGTAAGAAACAATCAATTCATGCCCCAAACATAGTCCAGAGTATCCAGGAGAAAAAAGAAAATTAGACATTTGCTTTTGAACTGAAATGGCAAATACAGAATTCAGTCTGCCTTCCACTTCAGATGTTTATTAGATTCTGAGATGTAAGCACCATAGTCTCTTTTTTTTTTTTTACTTAAGCCTTTCTACAAATAATGCCAAGCCACTGATCTAGACCCCATTCTTCTTTTGAGGAAGGTCTTCTTTTGAGGAAATTTTTATGAAAGATTACCACCAACTGCCTGTCACTAGGAATATGTACATTTTAAAAATTATCCGGAGCTTATATATCTGGTAGAGGTCAAGTATGCATATATATAAAGAACTCTTAAAACTCAATAACAGACAGACAACTCATTAACACATTGTTGACTGGCAATTTTATACAAAGGCTAATGCAAATGCAAACATGAATTAACTCATAGCAAACTACATCCATCTGTTTATTAAAAATGGACAAAATACTTAAATAGAATAGACATTTCTTGAAAGAAGATATTTAAGTGACCAATAAGCACATGAAAAGATACTCAACATCATTAGCCATTAGAGAAATGCAAACTCAAAACACAATGCCATACCACTTCACACTCATTAGGGTTGCTAAAATAAAAATAATAAAAGGTGTTGAAGATGTGGAGAAATTAGAACCCTACCACATTGCTGGTAGAAATGTAAAATGGTTCAGCCACTGTTGAAGCAGTTTGGAGATAGCTCAAATATTAAATGTGAAAATATCATGTAACCCAGCAATTCCACTCCTAGGTGTATACCCCAAAAAATTGAAAACAGGTATTCAAACAAATACTTGTACACAAATATTCATAGCATCAGTGCTGTCAACAGGGGAAAAGGTAGAAACAACCTCAATATCCATCAATAAACGAATGTATAAACAAAAGTATATCATACCATGGAGTATTATGCAGACAAAAATGTAATGAAGTACTGATATATGCTTCAATGTAGGTAAACCTTGAAAAGATTTTGCCAAGTGAAAGAAACCAGAAACAAAAGACTACATGTTGTATGATTCCATTTATATAAAATATACAGACTACATAGTTAGGAAGCAGATTCATGGTCACTGTTGGCTGGAGGGGGGAGGGAGTGGGGAATTACTTCTTAAAGAATATAGTTTACTTTTAGAGCAACAAAAATATTTTGGAATCAAATGGAAGTGATAGTTGCACGAAATACAACTTAATTTTATTGAATATACTAAATGCAATATATAAACTTAATTTTATACTTTAGGATGCTCAATTTTTGTTATGTGAATTTCACCTTAATAAACACAGTGACCTGGCAGGTAAAAGGATGTTAGGGAGGGCAAACACAGTGTTTTTCCCTATTTATATCATTCAAGGCTAAGTTATTTGTTTCAAAAAATGTTCCAAAGAAATAAATGAAGCTGAAGCTGAAAATAAATCATGTTAGTTTAGGAATATGGTAAGTGTACATTATCAAAGACAGGGCATTTGTTTTCTAGCCATATTGTTCTTAAAATTATGCTACTTAAGTAAAATGATGGCAATTAGAATGAAATGGCCACAAACATCAGGCTTCATGGATGGCACATTAGACTTTGTGGATGGGAATATTTGTGTGACATCAATGTAACCTGGCAGCCAAGGAGAATGGACTGGAATGCGCATGTGTGAACAATGATGACTTCACTGTACTAGCCAGTGGAGGTGGTGAGCATGTGTACTGTGTGACTGTTTCATTCAAAATGACTGAGTAGATCAATGAATCTGCACCAGATTTTGCATTAATTAAAAAAAAAAGTATTGTTGTTGTATTATATCATCACCTTTTTACTCCCCTCTGTCCCCTTCCCCACCCACCCACTCCCCTCCAAAGTCAATCCCACTTGTTGTCCATGTCCATGGTTCTTCCATATTAGTTCCTTGACTAAACTGCTCCCCTTCTTTGCCTCCACCCCTCCCCTCCTCCCTTCCCCCTGCCCACTAAAGGTCTATTCATTGTATTCATGTATCTGGTTCTGTTTTGCTTGCTTATTTGTTTTGTTCATTATTGTCCTGTAATGGGTGAAATCATATGGTATTTGTCTTTCACTGACTGGCTTATTTCACTAAGTATACACGAATCATATAGTTTAGTAGTTTGCAAATTCCATCCAAATTGTTCTTCATTCTAACTTAAAGATTGACTGATTTCATAACATACCCATATCCAGTTGGTTGCTATTTAAAACATAAATTGCTAACAAAATCTATATATTATACACCCACAAATAAGTTTATATTTTGTAACAGTGAATAAGAAAGATAGCCTGTCTTCTATGTCAATATATATCCACATTTTCATAGGTTTTTCTTCTTCCTTAACTGCATTCAATTTTTCTGAGTTATTGCAAGTAACCTGATTTTCCCATATTGTGAAATGGTTCCAATCTAAGAAAACTAACCTGCAGTAATGCAGATACAAATAATATACAAAATTGTACCATATTTAGTAAAGTCTATTTATAACAAGATCACTTTAAAGCATTCACAAATTAAAGTTGATTCTTATCCATTCAGCTCCCCTGTCTTTTGATTGGTGCATTTAATCCATTTACCTTTGTACCTCTGATTCTTCATCTTCTTAAAGCAGACCCTTTAGCATCTCTTGCAATGCTGGTTTGGTGGAGATGCATTCTTTTAGACTTCTTTTGTCTGGGAAACTCCTTATTTCACCTTCCATTTTGAATGAGAGCCTTACTGGGTAGAGTATTCTTGGTTGCAGGCCTTTGTTTTTCATTACTTGAAATATTTTTTTTGCCATTCCCTTCTGGCTTGTTGTGTTTCTGTTGAGAAATCAGCTGATAACCTTATGGGAGCCCCCTTGTATGTTATTTGTTGTTTCTCTCTTGTTGCTTTTAGCATTCTCTCCTTGTCTTTGAAATTTGCCATTTTCATTACGATGTGTCTTGGGGTGGGCCTGTTTGGGTTCGTCTTCCTTGGGACTCTCTGTTCTTCCTGAGTTTGCATGACATTTTCTCTCCTCAAGTTAGGGAAGTTTTCTGTCATTACTTTTTCAAAGAGGTTTTCTATCTCTTGTTCCTCCTCTTCTCCTTCTGGTACCCCTATGATACAGATGTTATTACATTTCATGTTGTCCTGCAGCTCTCTTAAAACCTCTTTATTCTTTTTCAGTCTTTTTTCATTTTGTTGCACTGCTTGGGAATTTTTTTCTACATTGACCTCCAGCTCAATGATCCAATCCTCTGCCTTCTCTGGTCTGCTTTTAATTCCTTCTACTGTGTTCTTCAATTCAGAAATTGTATTCTTCATTTCTTCCTGGCTCTTATTGATGGTTTCTATGTCCTTTTTAATGCTGGTGTAGTTCTCAGTAAGTTCCTTGTAGCTTCTCTGGAGTTCTTCATAGTTCCCCTGTAGTTATTTGTAGTTTTCTTTGAACTTGCTGAGCTCATTGAGCTTTGCTGTCAGCATTATTTTGAATTCCATGCCTGAGAGTGTGTTTGCCTCTATTTCATTTTGCACTCTTCCTGGGGATTCCTCCTCCCATTTGCTAAGGTTTTATTTCTTTGTCTCCTCATTTTAGGTGACTCTTGTTTATTTCTGCTTCTTGGATTGGTCTGCTTTGACTTACTGTCTTGTAGTGTGACCTGTGGTGTAGAGGTGCACTGTTTTTACTTACTGGATCTGTGCTTGGTGACATCAGCTCGTGTCCCAGTCTGGGCCTAGTCAGCCAGTTGGAGACTACCAGAGAGTCACTGTCTTTGTCTGTCTCCTTTAGTTGTTAATCCAAATCAACCTGTGATCTGAGGTCAGGTTTAGGCACTGCTGGGTAGGGCAGATTCATTCCTATGGGTGGGGCTGTGGCTTCCCCTCAGGCTCCCACCCTTTGGAGAAGAGTGGTCTGCCAGCTGTATGGGGGATGGGTCAACACTGGACTTATGGGCTGCTCCCTCAGCTCCCCCCCTAAAGCCACTGACCCAAATCCTCCTTTAGTGTCTCTAGTCCACTGTGTGCTCCCTCTGCTGGAGACCATGGTAAGTGGGTGCCACTGTATTTTTGTGCATGGTTCCTTTAAGAATTCAGTCTCTCTGTCAAGCTGGCTAAACCTGGCAACTTTCTGCTTTTCACAGCTGGGTGCTGTTTTACTCTCAGTTGTGTTGCTGTAGGCTGGGGAGCCCAGTTGGGGGTTTAGATCCCACCGTTCTCAGGTGGGCCCCTGGCTGCTGAGATGTTTCTCTGTCCCTTCAGCTGCCACCTGTGGGATCCCTGCAAGCCTCTACGCATCTCCACACTTCCTACTGGTCACATTGTGATTAATCAGCTCTTCTGTTCTGTCCCTGGAATAAGACTTCTCCCCGGTCGCTGTTCTGTTGGTTATTCAGGAATATTTCTCCCCAGTTAAGTTGTATTTCCAGTTTGGTATAGGGAGGAAATTGGTGTAGCTCCACTTACTCCTCCACCATCTTGATTCTCCTTAAATTTTGCATTAATCTTGAACATTCCTCCACAGAAGCTGTTCAGATGATTCAGAAAGCTGCAACTATGGGCAACTGTTGATATGGCAACTTCATATCCACTAATGGATCATATCTCATGCAGAGTTTTTTGGCAAAACATCAAATCACCCAGGCTTTCAGCACTGTTACCATCAGCCACCCCTCTGAATTCTCATTTCCTCATTCTCTACTGTTTGACTGTTTATTTCTCCCTTAAGTTCCAATTCATTGATTTGAATATTGACTTCCTTTCCTTCACAATTTGCTCCCTGTGAACTTGTCTTTATTTCACTTAGTGTAGCCTTTGTTTTTCCCCTTATGCATTTGCCATGGAAAAAAAAAAAAAAAAAAGAATTCTCTTTGCATCCTTATTACCAGTGTTTTGAACTCTGAATCTGATAGGTTGGCTATCTCTGTTATGCTTAGTTCTTTTTCTGGAGTTTTGATCTGTTTTTTAAATTGGGCCATATTTCTTTATCTCCTGAAATTTCCAGCCTCCCTGTGTTTGTTTCTGTGTATTAGGTAGAGCTGCTTTGACTCCCTGTCTTGGTGCACCTGTTACATTGTAAGGTGTGAAGCCTTAGGTCTTCATCAGAACAGGGTGATCCGTTTCACCACTTTGTGGCACTATATGTGGGGAAAACGTTGGAGAGGGAACAATGTTGTTTGCTTGGCACTTTCCCCTTTTCCAGTCACTTCATTCACTTTCTGTATGTGACTGGCACCCCTCTAAGAGTTGTTCTGGTGGTGGTTCCTAGAGTGCATGGGTTTGCATACATTCTAGGACTGTAGAGGCTCTCTAAATGGACTCTCCTGAGATAGTTTATTCCACTGTGCCTACTGGTTTTCACAGCCAGAAGCTATGAGGCTTTATTTTTTCAGCTCTGGACCCCTGGGCTGTAGGGTCTGGATTTGGGCTGGGATTGTTTTCCAGGTGTCCCTCCCAACCTTTATCTACCACATATGAATGTGAGAACTCCTGTTCTGTTGGCCACCATTGCTACCTTGCTGTCTTGCCAACCCCACCATTTCCTCTCTGCTCTGGCTCCCCATATTCCCCCTCCTACCCATCTGGGTGAATATTTCTCCTTTAAATCCTTGGTTGTTGGACTTCCATACAGTTTGATTTTCTGGCTCTTTTGGGTGTTTTTGTATTTTGAGGTCAGTGTCATTCTTCTTATGGCCGTAAGAGGAGGCATAGAATGTCTACTTATACTTACATCTTAGCCAGAAGTCCTTGCTTTAAGATTTTATCCTCAATTTTTTGTTTGTTTCATTGTTTGTCAATAACCTTTAAATGACTAGAATGGCACCAATGTTACTTCATATGGATTTGCTACTGTGCCTTCCACCTGAAATCTTTTCATCATGCTTTTCCATCCTGCTATATCTTTTAAAAGAGTTTATTTATTTATTTTTAGAGAGAGGGGAAGGGAGGAAGAATACGAGGGAGAGAGACATCAATTGGTTGCTTGTCATACATGCCATGATTGGGGACCAAACCTGCAACCCAGGCATGTGCCCTGACCAGAAATAAAATCTGCAAACTTTTGCTTTGTGGGATGATGCCCAACCAACTGAGTCACATCAGCCAGAGCCCATTCTTGTATCCTGATGGAAAGATGAATAAACAGAATTCTACTAGAGGCCTGCTATCCTTCAGGGTTTCTCATGCAGTTCATATTCAAACTCCCCTACTGCAGATTTTGAGGTTATGCTTCCTATTCTGGTTACTTTTGCTTTGTAACAAATCACTTCAAAATGTACAGACTGAAAACATTAACAATTATGTTATCACTTTCCATGGAATCTGTCAGAAAGGATTTATCTGGGTGATTCTGATGTAATAGCAATCAATGCCTGGAGTTGGACAGTGGTGGGCTGGAGCAGAAGGGGTTGGCCAGGTCTCTCTTTCTCTCTCTCTCTCTGGTGACTTTGAGAGAAGATACAGGACAAATCAATTTCAATTTGATTGTGGGGCTTAGCAAAATGTGCTGAGAGCAGCCTTGGGAGGGTCTAGGGGAGGTGTGAGTGAGAAGCTATATTCTGGACAGAAAGGAGAGAATCCAAAAAGGTCCAAGGATGGAAGGCTGCTAAAGGGAGATCTGAGGTACTGAAAAAGTGAGGAGAAAGCAGGGCACTGAAGAGAAGATGCTCATATCTCATATTTCCTCCATTGTGCTCCATGTATGCAATCTCATTTTTATATATCAGATATTTTTCATCAAAACAAACTTTCATGTAATAAGATTTCACCTGACACATTAACAAGTTAATCAAAGCATTCATGAGCCATATACATTCACATGCTCATCTCAAGACTTGGTAATTTGTACAGTACTTGAAAATAAATCATGACTCAGTACATTTGCCAAATTATCTCAAATTAGCAATGTAGAAAATACATGCACATGAAAATGGCAGAAAGGGATTATGATAGTCTATTTCTATAAGAAAATGAATTAATAATTGCTCCAAAATGGGCCCTAAGTGTTTGAATAAGTATGTATGATACTTGGTGCCTTTTATATTTCTAATTTTGCACTGTTGTTAAAATGAAAAAGGAAAAAATGTGTGAATTCTCATTTTAGGTATGCTGTCACCAGGTGGTGGTGGTAGTATGGACAGCCATATAGTCCAAACAATAAGGCTCAAGTTATAAACGTGTTTTAAAGAAACTATTAGCAAAAAAACAAAACGAAACAAACAAACAAAAAAACTACTAGCATGCTATTCCCATGGTCTATTAATGTATGTATGTATGTATGTGTGTGTGTGTGTGTGTGTGTGTGTGTGTGTATATATATATATATATATATATATGTATATGCATGCATGCATGTATTTATTTTATTGTTATTCTATTACAGTTGTCCCATTTCCCCCTTTGCCCTCCTCCACCCAGCCCACCCTCCACTCCCACAGTCAGTTCTCACACCATTGTCCTTCTACATGAGTCATTCATACATGTTTTTTGACAAGTCCCTTTCCCTTTTTCCACCATTATGCCTCTCACCCCTCCTCTCTGGCCACTTATCAGGCTGTTTCATGTTTCTGTGTCTCTGGTTTTATCTTACTTGTCAGTTTATTTTGTACATTAGATTCTTTTTGTAAATGAGATCATATGATACTTGATTTGTCTTTACCTGACTGGCTTATTTCACTTACCATAATATTCTCCAGTTCCATCCCTACTGTCACAATGGGTATGAGTTCCTTCTTTCTTTCTGCTGCATAATATTCCATTGTATAAATGCACCACAGTTTTTTGATCCACCCATCTACGTATGGGCATTTAGGCTGTTTCAGGCATTTAGCTATTGTAAATAACACTACTACAAACATTGAGATGCATAGGTTCTTTTCAATTGGTGTTTCAGGATTCTTTGAGTATAATCCCATCAGAATTGTTGAATCAAAAGGCAGTTTCACTTTTAGATTTTTTTCAGAAATTCCATAGAGTTTCCCACAGTGGCTGCACTAGTCTGCATTCCCATAAACGGTGCACTAGGGTTTCCTTTTGTCCACATCCTTGTAAGTACTTGTTTGTTGATTTATTGATGATAGCTATTCTGACAGGTGTGTGGTGGTATCTCATTGTGGTTTTAATTTGCATCTCTCTGATGGCTAGTGACATTGAGCACCTTTTCATATGTCTATGGGCCTTCTGTATGTCCTCCTCAAAGATGTGTCTGTTCAGGACATTTGCCCATTTATTTAATTGTATTGTTTCTCTCCCTGTTGTTGAGCTGTATCAGTTCTTCATATATTTTGGAGATTGAACCAATTTGGTGTATCATTGACAAGTACGTTGTCCCATATGGTTGGTTCCCTTTTCATTTTGATGATGTTTTTTCAGCAATGCAGAAAGTTTCATGTGGTCCTGTATGTTCATTTGTTCCTTTATTTGCTTTTCCCTAGGAGACATATCAATGAAAACATTACTGGGTGGAATATGTGAAATTTTTCTGCCTATGTTTTCCTCTAGGACTGTTATAATATCACAACATACATTTCAATCCTTTATCCATTTTGAATTTATTCTGGTGTATGATGTAAGTTGTGGTCTAGTTTCATTTGTTTGCATGTGCCAATCCATTTCTCCCAAACCCAGTTATTGAAGAGACTATTTTTACTCTATTGTATGCTTGTATCCCCTTTGTCAAATATTAATTGACTACAGAGACCTCCAGGCTCTTTTTATTACAGTGCCCTTGTATATAGTTTTATTTTTATTTATTTATTTTAAAAGATTTTTTTTAAATTTAATTTTATTGTTTTATTATATCCATCCCCTTTTTACTCCCATCTGTCCCCTTCCCCACCCACCCACTTCCCCTCAAAGTCAATCCCATTTGTCCATGTCCATGGTTCTTCCATACTAGTTCCTTGACTAAACTGCTCCCCTTCTTTGCCTCCTTCTATTCCCTCCCCCCTCCCTCTTGCCCACTGAAGGTCCCTGGTATCTGATTCTAATTTATTCATGTATCTGGTTCTATTTTGTTTGTTTGTTTGTTTGTTCATTCTTTTATTTACTATTTTTTAGAGAGCAGAGAAGGGAGAGAGGCAGAGCAGGAGAGAGATATCATGTATGGTTGCCTTTTTCACCTGCCTCCAGCTATGGACCTGGTGGGAGACCTGGCTTGCAACCTCCTTATGTGCCCTGACTGGGGAATCAAACCTGCAGTCTTTGGGTTTGCAGGCCGGTGCCTTATCCACTGAGCCACTAGCCAGGGCTGTATAGTTTTATATAAGGTATTATGATCTTTCCAACTTAATTTTTTTCAACATTGCTGATGTTATTCAGGGTATTTTTGGTTCCATATAATTTTTGGAGTATTTGTTCTAGATTAGTGAAATGTGCCATTTGGTATTTTAATAGGAATTTCATTGAATCTAAAGATTGATGTGGGTAGTATGGATGCTTTAATGATGGTAATTTGTCCAATCCATGAACACAGTATATGCTTCCATTTACTTGTACCTTCTTCTATTTCTTTAAATTCAGTTTTCTATATATTTCTGAGTACAAGTCTTTTACATTCTTGCTTAATTTTATTTTGAGGTATTTTCTTTTTCTTTTTTATTTTATTCATTATTTTTAGAGAGAAGGACAGGCAGACAGACAGAGAGGGAGAGAAACATGAATGTATGGTTGCCTGTTGCCTGCCTCCAGCTACGGGCCTGGCTGGAGACCTGGCTTGCAACCTAGTTATGTGCCCTGGCTGGGAATCGAACCAGTGACCTTTGGGTTCACAGGCCAGAGCCTTTTCCACTGAGCCACCAGACAGGGCCTATTTTCTTTTTCTTGTTGCTATAGTAAATGGGATTTTTCCTACTTTCTCTTTCTGATAGTTCTTTTTTTGATGTACAAAAATGCCATTGATTTCTTAATATTGGCTTTGTATCCCACTACTTTGCTAAATTAACTTATTAGCTTGAGTAATTTTTGGTTAGACTATAGGGGTTTTTATGTACACTGTCATGTCATCTGTAAATAATGAGTTTGATTTCTTCCTTTCCAGTGTGTATGCCTTTTATTTATTTTTCTTGCTTGATTGCTGTGGGTAGAACTTCCAATAATATGTTGAATAAGAGTGGTAAAAGCAAATACCCTTGTTTGTTCCTAATCTTAAGAATAAAGCTTTTAGGTTTTGCCCATTCAGTATGATCTTGGCATTAAGTTTGTCATATATGGCCTCTATTATGTTGAGAAATGCTACTTTTATTCCTTTGCTGTGAGTTTTTATCATAAGTGGGTGCTGGATTTTATCAAATGCTTTTTCAGCATCTATTGATATGATCATGCCATTTTTGTTTTTTATTTTATGTGGTGTATTGCTTTATTGATTTGCAAATATTGTACCATTCCTTCATCCCTAGGATGAATATCGCTTTACATGGTGGATAATCTTTTCTGTTGAACATTTTAGCATTATTGGAGATATTAGCCTATATATATTTTTTCTTTGTTGTGTCTTTACCTGGATCTGGAATTGGAATAATACTGGCCTCATAAAAAGGGTTTGAGAGTTTTCCATTTTCTTGGATTTTTTCAGAATAGTTGGAGAAGGATAAGATTTAGTTCTTCTTTGAATATTTGGTAAAATTCACCCATAAAGCCATCTGGCCCAGGGTTTTTGTGTGCTGGAAGTTTTTTGATTACTGTTTCAATTTTGCTAGTTGTTAATGATCTATTGAGGCTTTCTGCTTTTTCTTGATTCAGTTTTAGAAGATTGTATGTTTCTAGAAATCTATTAATTTTGCCCAACTTCTTTAATTTCTTGGTATATAGTTGTTCATAGTAATTTCTTACAATCCTTAGTATTTCTGTGGTATTGGTTGCAACTTGTCTTGTTTTGGTTCTGATGTTATTTCTTTGGGTCCTCTTTCTCTTTCTTTTGTTTATCTCAATGAATCTGGTTTAAAAGTTGTCAATTTTGTTTATCTTTTTAAATAACATGCTCCTGGATTCATTGGTGCTTAGAATTGTTCTTTAGTCTCTACGTAATTTATTTCTGCTGTAATCTTGATTATTTCCTTCCCCATACTTGCTTTTGGCTTTGTTTGTTGTTTTACTAGTTACTTTATGTATAGGGTTAGGTTGTTTATTTGAGATTTTTATATCTTCTTTAGGCAGGCCTATATTGCTATGAATTTCCCTCTCAGGACTGCCTTTGCTGTGTCCCATAGGTTTGGGTTGTTTTGTTATCATATTTTGTTTCCATGTACTTTTTGATTTCTTCCTTGATCTCAGTTTTAATACATTCATTATTTGATAACATGTTATTCAGTCTCCATGAATGTGAATGTTTTTGAGTTTTTCCTAGAGATTTGTTTCTAGTTTGAAGACATTATGATCTGAGAATATTTGATATGATTTCAATTTTTTTAAAATATTTTATTTATTAATTTTAGAAAGAAGGGAAAGGAAAGAGGTGGAGAGGGAGAGAAGCATCAATGTATGGTTGCCTTTCACCTGCCTCCAGCTACAGACCTGGTTGGAGACCTGGCTTGCAACCTCGTTATGTGCCTTGGCTGGGAATCGAACCAGCAACCTTTGGGTTTGCAGGTTGGTACCTTATCCATTGTGCCACCAGTTAGGGCATGATTTCAATTTTTTTGAATTTGCTGAGGCTTGTTTTATGTCCTACCATGTGGTCTATCTTTGGAAATGATTCACATGTGTTTGAAAAGATTGCATATTTTGCCTCTTTGGGGTGAAATGCTCTGTAAATATCAATTAAGTCCACTTGGTCTAGGGTACCATTCAATGACACAAATATCCTTGTTGATTTTTTATTGGGATGATCTATCCATTGTTAACAGTGGGATGTTAAAATCCCCTATTATTAATGTATTGCTGTGATTACCTTTTTTATTATTTATTTATATTTTATTTGTTTAAATTTAATTTTATTGTTGTTGTATTACATCCATCCCATTTCCCCTCCCCTCTGTTCCATTCCACACCCACCCACTGGCCTCCAAAGTCAGTCCCATTTGTGGTCCATATCCATGATTCTTCCATGCTAGTTCCTTGAATAAACTGTTCCCCTTCTTTGACTACTTATCTCCTCACTCTCCACTCCCTCCCCTCTATCCACTGAAGGTCTATTCATTGTATTCATATATCTGGTTCTGTTTTGCTTGCTTGTTTGTTTTGTTCATTAGTGTCCTGTAATGGGTGAGATCATATGGTGATGATCTCTGATTAGCTTATTTCACTAAGCATAATATTTTCCAGTTCCATACATGTTGTTGCAAATGGTAGGATTTCCTTCATTCTTTCTACTATGTAGTATTCCATTGTGTAAATGTAACACATTTTTTTGATCCATTCATCCACTGATGGGCGCTTAGGCTGTTTCCAGCACTTGGCTATTGTAAATAGGGCTGCTATGAATATAGGGGTACATAGGTTCTTATGAATTGGTGTTTCAGGGTTCTTCAGGCATAATCCTAGTAGTAGAATTGCTGGATCAAAAGGCAGTTCTATTTTTAGTTTTTTAAGGAAACCCCATATTGTTTTCCACAGTGACTATACTGGCCTACATTCCCACCAACAGTGCACCAGGGTTCCCTTTTCCCCGCATCCTTGCCAACACTTGTTGTTTGTTGATTTGTTGATGATTGCCATTCTGACAGGTATGAGGTGGTATCTTATTGTGGTTTTAATTTGCATCTCTCTGATGGCTAGTGATGTTGAGCATTCTTTCATCTGCCTTTGGGCCCTTTGTATATCTTCCTCAGAGAGTTGTCTGTTTAGATCTTTGCTCATTTTTCAATTGGGCTGTCTGTCTCCCTGGTGTTGAGTCTCATAAGTTCTTCTATATTTTGGATATCAAACCCTTGTCTGAGGTATCATTGGCAAATATGTTTTCCCATACAGTTGGTTCCCTTTTAATTTGCTGGTGTTTTCTTTAGCTGAACAGAAACTTTTCAGTTTGATATAGTCCCATTTGTTTATTTGTTCTTTGATTTCCTTTGCCCTTGGAGAAGTATCAGTAGACATATTTCTGTGTAGGATATCTAAAATTTTACTGCCTATGTTTTCCTCCAGGATCTTTATGGTGGCACTGCTTATGTTTAAATCCTTTATCTATGTTGAGTTTAATCTGGTGTATGGTGTAAGTTGGTGGTCTAGTTTTATTTTTTTGCATGTTGCTGTCCAATTCTCCCAACACCATTTGTTGAAGAGACTGTTTTTACTTCATTTTATGTTCCTCCCCCCTTTATCAAATATTAATTGACCATAGAGTCCTGGGTTTATTTCTGGGCTCTCTATTCTGTTCCATTGATCTATATGTCTATTCTTATGACAGTAGTAGACTGTTTTGTTTTTTTTTAATTTAATTTAATTTTATTGTTGTTGTGTACTAGACTGTTTTCATGACAGTAACCTTGTACTATAATTTGATGTCTGGTATTATGTTTCCTCCTACCTTGTTCTTTCTCAAGATTGTTGTGGCTATTTGCAGGTGTTTTTGGCTCCATATAAATTTTTGAAGTACTTATTGTAGATCTATGAAATATTTCATTGGTATTTTCATTGGGATTGCATTGAATCTAAAGATTGCTTTGGGTCGTATGGACATTTTAATGATGTTAATTCTTCCCATCCATGAACATGGTATATACTTCCATTTATATGTATCTTCCTTGATTTCTTTCTTCATTGTTCTGTAGTTTTCTGAGTACAGGTCTTTTACCTCCTTGGTTAAGTTCATTCCTAAGCACTTTATTTTTCTTGTTGCTATGGTAAATGCGATTTAATTCTAGCTTCTATCTCTGATGTTTTATTATTGGTATAAAAATGTTTTTGATTTCTGAATATTGACTTTATATCCAGCTATTATGCTAAATTTGTTTATTAGGTCCAGTAAGTTTTTGGTGGAGCCTATCGGGTTTTGTATGTACACTATCATGTCATCTGCAAATACTGACAGGTTTCCTTCCTTCTTTCTAATTTGGATATCTTTGATTTCTTTTTCTTCTCTGATAGCTATGGCTAGAACTTCCAAAATGATGTTGAACAGAAGTGGAGAAAGTGGACAGTCTTTTCTCATTCCTGATCTTAGGGAGAAAGCTTTTAGTTTTTGCCCATTGAGTATGATGTTGACTTCAGGTTTCTCATATATTTATTTGTTTAGAGAAGCTCCCTCTATTCCCAATTTGGTGAGCTTTTTTTTTTTTTTTTTTTTAATCATAAATGGTTGCTATACTTATCAAATACTTTTTCAGCATCTATTGATATGATCATATGGTTTTTGTCTTTCATTTTGTTGGTATGGTGTTTATATGCTGTACCATCCTTGCATCTCTGGGATGAAACCCACTTGATCATGTTGTATGATCTTTTCAATATATTGCTGGATCTAGTCGTCCAGAGTTTTGTTGAGAATTTTAGCATCTATTTTCATCAGCAATATTGGCCTATAGTTTTCTTTCTTAGTTGTGTCTTGACCTGATTTTGGGATTAGAATAATTTTGGCCTCAAAGAAAGAGATTTCAAGTCTACCCTCTTGTTAGATTTTTTGGAATAGGCTGAGAAGAATGGGAGTTAGTTCTTTTTAAAATATTTGATAGAATTCACCTATGTAGCCACCCAGTCTGGAGCTCTTGTGCTTTGGGAGATTTTTGATTACTTCTTCAATTTCACTAGTTGTTGTTCTATTCAGGATTTCTGCTTCTTTTGGATTCAGT
The DNA here is from genome assembly GCA_004026585.1 of Noctilio leporinus. Classification (NCBI taxonomy): domain Eukaryota; kingdom Metazoa; phylum Chordata; class Mammalia; order Chiroptera; family Noctilionidae; genus Noctilio; species Noctilio leporinus. The sequence continues at coordinate 10,980 of PVIW01009030.1, read as the reverse complement.
TTTGGTAGATAATACATTTCCAGAAATTTATCCATTTCATCCAGGTTGTCATATTTCTTGTCATACAGTTGTTTGCTGTAATTTCTTACAATCCTTTGTATTTCTGAAGTATCAGTTGTGATTTCTCCTCTTTCATTCCTGATTTTGTTTATTTGGGTCTTCTCTCTCTTTTTCTTCATGAATCTGGATAAAGGCTTGTCATTTTTTTTTTTTTTTCAAAGAACCGGCTCCTGGATTTATTGATTCTTCAAATTGTAGTTTTAGGCTCTAAGTTATTTAATTCTGTTCTAATGTTGATGATGTCCTTCCTTCTACTTGCTCTGGGCTTTCCTTATTGTTGTTCCACTAGTTTTTGCAGCTTTATGGTTAAGTTGTTTGTATAAGCTTCTTCTGACCTTTTTAGGTAGGCCTGTATAGCTATGAATTTTCCTCTTTGGACTGCCTTTGCTGTGTCCCATAGTTTCTGGGCTGTTGTGTATTCATTGTCATTTGTTTTCAGAAACTTTTTGATTTCACCTTTGATCTCATTGTTAACACATTCATTACTTAAAAGTATGTTATTCAGTGTCCATGAGTTAGAGTGTTTTAGGTTTTTTCCCTTGAGGTTGGTTTCTAGTTTCAAGCCATTGTGATCTTAGAAGATGCTTGATATGATTTAAATTTTCCTATTCCTATATTTGTGGAGGCTTGTCTTGTGACGTACCATGTGGTCTATCTTTAAGAATGTTCCAATTGCATTTTTTTAAATGTGTATTTTGCCTCTTTGGTGTGAAAAGTTCTGTGTATGTCATTTAAGTCCATTTCCTCTAGAGTGTTGTTCAATGCCACAATATCCTTGGTATTTTTTTGTTGGGAAGATCTGTCCATTGTTGATAGTGGGGTATTAAAATCCCCTCCTATGAGTATGTTGCTTTCTATATCCTTCTTAAAATCCTTCAAGATTTTTCTTATATATTTGAGAGCTCCTATGTTGGGTGCATATATGTTTACCAGAGTTATATCTTCTTGATGAATTGTTTCCTTTAGTATTATGAAATGTCCTTCTTTGTCTTTGTTTATGGCCTTCATGGTAAAATCTATCTTGTCTGAAATAAATATTGCTACTTCAGCCTTCCTTTCATGTCCATTTGCTTGATATATATTTTTCAATTCTTTCATTTTCAATCTATGTCTATTTTTTTTTCTGAGGTGGGTCTCTTGAAGACAGCATACATGTGGGTCATGTTTTCTTTCCCATTCAGCTACCCTATTTCTTTTGATTGGTGCATTTAATTCATTTACATTTAAGGTCATTATTGATTAATACTTATTTATTACCCTTTCCCCCATTGTATTTATGTTCCTCTCTTTCTCACTCTGTTTCTTCATATTTTAATATATTTTTATTATTGTTATATTACATTAATCTCATTTTCCTCCTCTGCTCTCCCATTCCTCATGCTCCTTATCCCCAACCACAGTCAATCCCACATGTTGGTTATGTCCATGGGTCATCAGTGCTAGTTCCTTGACTAAACTGTTCCCCTTCCTTGCTTCATTCTGTCCTTCCCCATCTCCCCTCTACACACTGAAATTTTGTTCCCTGTATTCATGTCTCTGGTTCTGTTTTGTTTGTTCATTTGTTCATTAGTCTCCTGTATTAAGTAAGAACATGTGATATTTAATTTTTGCTGCCTGGCTTATCTCACTAAACATGATACTCTCCAGTTCCATCCATGCTATTGCAAATGGTAGGAGTTCTCTCTTTCTGCTGTGTTGAACTCCACTGTGTAAATGTACCGAAGTTTTTTGATCTATTCATCCACTGAAGGGCACTTAGGTTGTTTCCAGCACTTGGATATTGTAAATAGTGCTGCTATGAACAAAGGGGTACACAGGTTCTTCTGAATTGGTGTTTCAGGATTATTTAGGTATAATCCTAGCAGTGGAATCACTGGGTCATAAGGCAGTTCTATTCTTAGTATTTTTTTAGAAAATTTGATTCTGTCTTCCATAGTGGCTGCACCAGTCTGCTTTCCCATCAGCAGTGCATCAGGGTTCCCTTTTTTCCACATCCTTTCTAGCAATGTGGTTTGTTGAATTTTTGACAATGGTCATTCTGAGAGGTGTGAGGTGGTATCTCATTGTAGTTTTAATTTGCATCTCTCTGATGGTTAGTGATGTTGAGCATTCCTTCATGTGCCTGTGGGCCCCTTGTATGTCTTCCTTAGAGAAGTGTCTGTTCAGGTCCTTAGCCCATTTGTTAATTGGGTTGTTTGTCTCCCTGGTGTTGAGTCGTATTTGCTCTTTATGTATTTTGGAGATCAAATCCGTGTCTGAGGTATCATTGGTAAATATGTTTTTCTATATGGTTGGTTCCCTTTTCATTTTCTGGATGTTTTCTTTGGCTGTGCGGAAACTTTTTTAGTTTAATGTAATCCCATTTGTTTATTCCTTTATTTCCCTTGCCTTAAGAGATACTTCAGTGAAAATTTTGCTGTGTGGGATCTCTTCAATTTTTTTTGCCTATGTTTTTCTCTTGGGCTTTTATGGTGGCACTGTTTATATTTAAGTCTTTTACCCATCTTGTGTCTACTCTGGTATATGGTATAAGATTGTGGGCTAGTTCCATTTCTTTTCATGTGCCTGTCCAGTTGTCACAACACCACTTGTTGAAGAGGATATTGGCACTCCATTTTATGTTCCTTCTCTCTTTGTTGAATATTAGTTGCCCATAGAGTCCAGGGCTTATTTCTGGGCTCTATTCTATTCCATTGATCTGTTTGTCTGTTCTTGTGCCAGTACCAAACTGTTTTGGTTACTATGGCTTTGTAATATAGTTTGATATGTGGTATTGTGAGTCCTCTTCATTCTTCTTTCTCTAGAGTGTTGTTCAATGCTGTAATATCTTTGGTGTTTTTTTGTTTGGAAGATTTGTCCATTGTTGATAATGGGGTATTGAAATCCCCTACTGTTTGCAAGTTGCTGTCTATATCCTTCTTGAAGCCCTCTAAGATTTTCCTTATATATGTGGGTGCTCCTACATTGGGTGCATATATATTTATAAGGGTTATGTTTTCTTGATGGATTGCCCTTAAGTATTATGAAATTTCCTTATTTGTCTCTTTTTATATCTTTTGTTGTGAACTGTTTTGTCTGATATAAGTATTACTATTCCATCCTTTTTTTAATGTTCATTTGCTTCAAATATATATTTCCATCCCTTCACTCTCAGTCTGTGTCTATCTTTTTTTCTGAGGTGGGTCTCTTTTAGATGGCATATGTGTGAGTCATGTTTTCTTATCCATTCAACTACTCTGTGTCTTTTTATTGGTGCATTTAATCCATTTACATTTAAGATAATTATTGATAGGTTCTTCTTCATTGACATTTTTTCCCCCTTGGCCCATGTATTCCTCTCTGTCTCTCTTTGTTTCTTCATTTTTTTTTTTTTTTTAAAAGCAGGCCTTTTAGCATCTCTTGCAGTGCTGATTTGGAGAAGCTGTATTCCTTTAGCCTTATTTTGTCTGGGAAACTCCTTTATTCACCCTCCACTTTGAATGAGAGCTTTGCTAGATAGAGTATTCTTGGTTTTAGGTCTTTGTTTTTCATTACTTGGAGTATTTTTTGCCATTCCCTTCTGGCTTGTATTGTTTCTGTTGAAAAATCATTTGATAACCTTATTGGAGCTCCCTGATATACTATTTGCTGTTTCTCTCTTGAACCTTTTAGGATTCTCTCTTTGTCTTTGAAGATTGTTGGTTTAATTATGATGTGTCTTGGAGTAGGCCTGTTCATCTTTATTGGGACCCTCCATGCTTCCTGAATTTGAGTGACCCTTTCACTCATCATTTTAGGGAAGTTTTCTATCATTACTTTTTCAAACAAGCTTTCTATCCCTTGCTTTTCTTCTTCTGGTATCACTATGATACAGATACTGTCGCATTTCATGTTGTCCTTTATGTCTCTTAAAGCCTCTTCATTCTTTTTCAGTCTTTTTTCATTTTGTTACAATGTCTGATTATTTTTTCTCCATTGTCCTCCAGCTTGCTGATTCAGTCCTTTCCTTCCTCTAACCTGCTTTGAATTCCTTCTAATGTGTTCTTTAGTTCTGAGATCATGTTCTTTATTTCCTCCTGGTTCTTCCTGATGCTTTCTATGTCCTTTTTAATGCTGGTATAATTTTCAGTAAGTTACTTGTAGTTGCCCTGGAGTTCTTTGAGCTTGTTGAGCTCATTGAGTTTTCTTATAATGATTTCTTTGAATTCCATGTCTGATAGCTTGCTAGTTTCTGTTTCAATTCTCATTTTGTCTGGTGATTCCTCCTTTCCTTTTGGTGATGGACTGATTCTTTTTCTCCCCATTTTGGGTGTCTATTATTGCTTGTTTTTGTCTTGGATTAATCAGCTTTGATTCCCTGCCTTCATGGAGTGCCATTCTGTGTTAGTAGATTTGTGGGGTTCAGTATTGCAGGCTCTTAGATTTCCTCAACTTGTTGCTCTTGGGGTACCCTTTATGTCATTAACTTGGGCTGTCTGGTTGTATTTCGGATTTTTTGGATGTGTTGCTCCGTTCACTCTAGTTGGCTGATTGAGAGACAGTCCTTCTATCATGTCTGATATATTGTTATTGAGCTGCTCCTGAAACAGAGCCACCAGTCCAGGCAAAATAACCACACCTTCAAAGATATCTTACTCCTTTAATTCCCATTTTGACTGTACATGAACCTAACTAGATATCCATAACCTCCAAGGTAACCCCACAACCTTAATCACACCCTCAGCTGCCACTGAGACAGTCTTATTACAGATGTAGATATGATAAGACTGTTATAAGAGGTGAAAATGATTAAGTTGGCTAAAGTATAGATAATTTTGAAGAGTGCAAAGGGGTAGCAAAGATGGTGGGAATGCGAGAGAGGCAGCCAACTTTGCCTCTTATATAGAAATGGGGAGAGGGGAATCATAATGCCTCACTTGCGAGTGAACAGTATTAATCCTATGTATATATTTGCCACATCTACCTTCCTGTCCACTCTCAATGAGCACTGATTGGTCAGGGTGGAGCCAGGACCAGTGTGCTTTTACCAGAAAAAAGAATGTGTAGCCCCTAGTAGCACACCCACACAAATGTTTAAAGAGGTTGGGGAGGGGAGGAATACTTAGTTTGAGGACTGGGAATGAGTTGTAGCAGGAGAGTGAATAAACTTTAAAATAAGAGTAGGAGGGGGATCTTGGGTAGTTAAATGAATTGAGAGAAGGGAGGAGTAAAGATATGAGAATTGGGATACGCTATGATATAAAGAGTATTTACTTAAAATGCACTAATTGTGAGGGTTGGAAGTAACTTTAGAAAAGGATATGTTAGGGATTAATAGTTCATGTAGCTCTCGGTGTAACTCAGGTGCTTGAAATTAGCAGAGATCCATTTCCTGGGTCTGCCTCTTTTCCTTGATCATGTCTCTGCTGTCTGCAGTCAGGAAGTGGGGCCTTGGAGTGGCAGTGCCTGTTGCTGTTACAGTTAGGGCTGGTTCTGAGTGCCATAACCCCAGTTGGCTGAACCTCTAGTAGCCTAGCTGGGTTTCAGCTCTGCTAGCATTTTGGGGCCCTCCCTTGTTGTGCTGGTTCTGTGTGGAGAACTGCAGGTGCTTTTGTGGTATTGATGGCTACTACTCCCTCTCCAGCTCCTCAAGGATATTTCTGCCTACCAAGGGTGCCTGGTTCCAAGGGGGGGCCATGTGCACTACACCCTTTCCACCAGCAATGGCTAACCCTCCCTATCCAGCTCTTTGAGGAAGTTTTCACGTCTTGTAATGGGCACCTGGCTCTATGGGAGATCCTAAGCTGTGTGCTGGTGATGGCTACCCCTTCTCCTCCAGCTCTTTGAGGAGGTTTTTGCCACTTTAGATGGGTGCCTGGTTCTGTGAGGAGTCTACAGGGACAGCACACTGATGATGGCTAGCCCTTTCCCTCCCGCTCTTTGAGAAGATTTTTGCTGCCTGCAATGGACGTGCTGGTGGTGCCAGTGGCAAGTTCTCTGGCACACAGTTTCCAGCTGTGGCTTCTGTGCTAGCCTGTGGATAATGTGGTGTGGGGGGTTGGGCCTCATTTCTTTCTGGGGCTCTGAGCTGCCCATACCCTGGGTGGTGTAGTGGCACAGTCCTTTATCCTCCTGCTGCCCTGGCTGGTGCACTTCCCCACTCCCCTACTCCTGCTCCCCATGGGTCTCTCCTCCACCTCTGGCTCTGGGAGGCACTTCCTCTCTCTCAGCCTTTGGAGCACAGAGCAGGGATCTCACACATTCCCTCCCCTGCTGGAGTTCAATTCCTCAATCTCCCCAAGTTTGTGCTCATTGTCCACACTTCATGTCTCAGATTTCTATTCACTGGAGAGCCTGAAGCTGTCTTCAGTCAGAGCCATCCCTCTGGGCAAAGCCACCACTGCACAAAGGTGACCTCAGCCTGCTGGCAGGTTGGCCGGTTTGGAACCATCTCACCTTCTCTGTTGTAGATTTCTTCAGGCTCTGGGCTGTGCATCCCTGAATCCAGATGCTTATTGCTCCAATTCACAGGGACCTGCAGATGTCTCATGCTCCCTAACCTATTCTGCAGCTGCTCTGACACTTGAGAACATGGTCAGCACTGGCCTTTACTCTGTTGCCATCTCTCCACCTCCTGTTTCTTCATCTCTTTAAAGCAGATCTTTTAGCCTTTTTTGCAATGCTGGTTTGGTAGAGATGTATTCTTTTAGTCTTCTTTTGTCTGGGAAACTTCTTATTTCTCCTATTTTGAATGAGAGCCTTTCTGGGTAGATGCTTTTTGGTGGCATGCCTTTGTTTTCCATTACTTGGAATATTTTTTGCCATTCCCTTCTGGCTTATACTGTTTCTGTTGAATAATCACTTGATAACCTTACTGGAACCCCCTTATATGCTATTTGGTATTTCTCTCTTGATGCTTTTAGGATTCTCTTTGTCTCTGAAATTTGCCATTTTAACTATGATGTGTCTTGGAGTAGGTATGTTTTTGATTCATTCTCATTGGGACCCTCTGTGCTTCCTGAACTTGAGTAACACTTTCACTCTTCATGTTATGGAAATTTTATCTCATTACTTTTTGAACAGGTTTTCCATTCCTTGTTTCTCTTCTCCTTCTGGTATCACTATGATACAGATATTATTGCATTCCATGTTGTCCTGCAGCTCTCTTAAAACCTCTTCATTCTTGCTCAGTCTTCTTCATTCTGTTGCACTGTCTTGGAATATTTTTGTACATTGTCCTCCAACTCACTGATCTTATCCTCTGCTTCCTCTAGCCTGCTGTTGATGCCATCTACTGTATTCTTCAATTCAGAAATTGTATTCTTAATTTCCTCCTGGCTCTTACTGATAGGTTCTATGTCCTTTTTAATGCTAGTGTCATTCTCAGTAAGTTCCTTGTAGCTTTCCTGGAGTTCTTCTTAGTTCCCCTGGAATTGTTTGTAGTTTCCTTTGAGCTGGCTGAGCTGATTGAGCTTCTCTATCATCATTCTTTTGAATTCCATATGTGATAGTTTGTTTGCCTCTGTTTCATTTAGTGATCTTTCTAGGGATTCCTCCTTTCCTTTTGGCGATGGACTGTTTCTTTTTCTCCCCATTTTTAGGTTTTGTTGTAATCCAACCAGACTGTGATCAGCTGCCAGGGTAAGGAATTGCTCAACTGGAAGGATTGATTCAGTTGTAATCCTATCAATCTATGATCCACTGCCAGGCTCAGATACAGCTTGTGGGGACAGACCTATTCAGTTGTAAATTGGTGAACTAGCTACCAAACTCAGGCTCTGCTGGGCTAGACAGAGACATTCAATTGTTATCCAATGGATCAGCCGCCAGCTCAGGTGCAGCTTGGTGGGACAGATTCAGGTGTAAATCAATGAATCTGTGATCAGCCACCAGGCTAAGGAGCTATTGGGCTAGACAGCGAGGTTCAATTGTAATCCAATTAATCTGTGATCAGCTGTCAGGCTAAGGGGCCCCTGGGCTAGACTAAAAGATTCAATTGTAATCCAATGAGTTTGTGATCAGCCACCAGGCCTATGTATCACTGGGAGGGACAGACACAACTCAGTTGTGAACCAGTGAATCCACTATCAGCCACCAGGCTCACATGCCACTGTGTGAGTCTAAATGACTGACCCAGTTGCAAGTCAGAGAGTTTATGATCAGCTGCCAGACCCAGGCGCTGCTGGGGGAGAAATACCTCTTTAGGTACCAACTATTGTATCTATGCTCAGACAGGGCAGGGCAGGAGAGGCTTATTTAGATGTAAGTCAGAGAATTGTGATCAGGCATCAGGCTCAGGTGCAGCTGGGCAGGGCAGATTGCTTTCCATAGATGTGGCTATGAGGACCCTCCTACAGAAGCTGCTTGGCACAGTGCATTCTGCCCAAGGTGTGGGTGATGAGTCAGCACTGGGATACCCACAGCTTCGTCCCCACTTCTCTCCTCCAAGCCACCTCTGCAAACTCTCCCCACACATCTCTAGTCCTCTCAGCCTTCCCTGCACTGGAGCCCAGGGTAGATGGGTGCCAACTCTAGCAGTTCTCTGTCTCCAGAGCTCTCTTAAACTCCATGGCTTTCTGCTCTTTTCAGCTTGATGCTGCTCTCTGCTCTACACAGTGTTGCTGTAGGCTGGAAGACCCAGCTGGGAAGCCAGGACCCCCCTTCTCAGGTGGAGCCCCTGGCTCCTTCCCTTCATCTACTGCCTCTGGTGGGGGCCCAGCCAACCCTCTTACATTTCAGGGATTCCTACCAGTCACATTGTCATGAAGCGTCCTCTTATGTTCTGTCCATGGTTATAGAACTTCTTTCCAGCTGGTGCTCTGTTGGTAATTCCAGCTGATTTTTTCTCCAAAAAAGTAATTCTATATGTGACCTGGAAGGAGACTGGTGTAGCTCCACTTACTCTTCTGCCATATTGCTGGATCTCCTGATTTCCTTTTTTAATTCCTCCAAGATTTTCCCTATATATTTAGGTACTCCTATGTTGGGTTTATATATGTTTACATGGCTTTTATAGTTTTGTTGAACAATTATATTAAGTATTTAAAAATATATATATTTTTATTAATTTTCAGAGAGAGGGGAAGGGAGAGAGGCATAGAGGGAGAGAAACATCCATGTACAGTTGCCTTTCGCCTGCCTCCAGCTTTGGATCTGGGTGGAGACCAGGCTTGCAACATGGTTATGTTGCCCTGGCTGGGAATCGAACCAGCGACCATCAGGTTAGCAGGCCAGTCTGATCCACTGTGCCACCATCCAGGGCTACATTGTCTTATGTAGAGGCCTTCTTTGCCTATTGTTATGACCTTTGTTTTGAAGTCTGTTTTGTCTGATATAGGTATTATTTTACCAAAGCCCACAGGTCCTGGCTCCACCTGGACAAATCAGAAATCATAAATGGGGAACAGACACCTAAAACCTTTCTTTGTTAATATTGAATTCTCTTTGTCTTGTGACTTTCTCCACCCGCCCCCCTTTTCTTTCTTTCTTTCTCCTTTCTTTTCTCCGTGATAAAACCCACTGGTCCTGGCTCCACCTGGACCAAACAGACTATAAAGGGAGAACAGACACTTAAACCCTTTCTTTATTAATATTGATTTCTCTTTCTCTTGTGACTTTCTCTTTTTTTCTTTCTTTCTTTATCCTCTGCTAAAAGTCCTCAGGTCCAGACTCCATCTGGACCAGTCAGGGATTATTAAGAGTGAACAGCCATCTAAACCCTTTCTTCTTATTAATATTATCATTTTAATTTCTTTTTTCCTTTTGCATTTTTTTATTTTGTTTGGTTTGGTTTGGTTTGGTTTGGTTTGTTGTTTCTGTTTTTGTTTTGTTTTGTTTGTTTTTTGTTTTTGATTCTGCTAAAAGCCCACAGGCCCAGAATACAACCAGACAGCCCAAATAAAGGAAACACCAAGAACAGCAAGTGGAAAAAATCTGGTAGATGGCAACATTGAACTCCACAAATCTCCTATCACAGAAGGATGCTCAACTAAGGCAAGGAAGCAAAGCAGGTTAACCCAAGGAAAGAACACAAATAAATAAATAAATAAAAAGCAAGCAAGAACAGACACCCAAAATGCGGAAAAAAAAGAATCAGTCTATCACCAAAAGGAAAGGAAGAATCCCCAGAAAGAACACAAAATGAAACAGAGGCACCTGGAATATCAGATAAAGAATTCAAAAGGATGATGATAGAGAAGCTCAGTGAGGTCAGCCACATCAAAGAAAACTGTCAACAACTCCAGGAGAACTACAAAGAACTCCAGGGAAATTACAAAGAACTCCAGGGAAGTTACAAGGAACTTACTGAGAACTACAACAGCATGAAAAAGGACATGGAAACTATCAATAAGTGCCAAGAGGAAATGAAGAATACAATTTCTGAATTGAAGAATACAGTAGAAGGAATCAACAGTAGGCTAGAGGATGCAGAGGACCGGATCAGCGAGTTGGAGGATAATGTAGACAAATACTCTAAGACAGTACAAGAGAATCAAAAAAGGCTGAACAAGAATGAAGAGGGGTTAAGAGAGCTGCAGGACAACATGAAACGTAACAACATCCATATCATAGGGATACCAGAAGGAGAAGAGAAACAAGGAATGGAAAACCTGTTCAAAAAAGTCATGATAGAAAATTTCCCTAACATGATGAGTGAAAACATGAATCCAGTTCAGGAAGCACACAGGGTCCCAATGAGGATCAACGCAAACAGACCAACACCAAGGCACATTATTATTAAAATGGCAAATTTCAAAGATAAAAGAGAATCCTAAAAGCATCAAGAGAGAAAGGACAAATAACATACAAAGGGGCTCCAATAAGGCTATCAAATGATTATTCAACAGAAACAATTCAAGCCAGAAGGGAATGGCAAAAAGTATTTCAAGTCATGGGAAACAAAGGCCTGCAACCAAGAATACTCTACCCAGCAAGGCTCTCATTCAAGATAGAAGGAGAAAT
>PVIW01009029.1:0-55231 GCA_004026585.1 Noctilio leporinus | reverse complement strand
ACTTGTACCCTTTGCAACAACATGGATGGAACTGGAGAGTATTATGCTTAGTGAAATAAGCCAGTCAGTGAAGGACAAATATCATATGATCTCACCCATTACAGGACAATAATGAGCAAAACTAACAACAAGCAAAACAGAACCAAGTATATGAATACAAGGAATAGGCCTTCAGTGGTCAGGGGGAACGGGGTTGGGGAGACGGGGGAGGTAGAGGCAAAGAAGGGGAGCAGTTTAGACAAGAACCTAGTATAAAGGAACCATGGACATGGACAAAAGGTGGGATTGACTTTGGGGGCAATGGGTGGGTGGGGAGGGGGATAGAGCGGAGCAAAAAAGGGGATGGATGTAATACAACAACAATAAAATTTAAAAAAAAAAGAGTGCATAGTGAAAATGTTTAGCATCATGGCATGGTTATATCTTTTACTGAAGAAAATCTGAAATACCAAATTAAATTTAGTTTTTTTCTATTATGTTCATTCTTGGATATTTAGATATTACACCAAACTTTGGTTATATATTTTGTGTTTATTGTTGAGAATGGCATAATCCTAGACATTAAAAATTATCTTCATCTATACAAAGTGTTTATGGGTATTTTTATTTTTATTTTTCAAATATGTTTTATTTATTCTTTTTAGTGAGGGGGGGAGGGAGGGAGGCAGAGAGGGAGAGAAACAGCAATGTGTGGTTGTATTTCACCTCCAGCTGGAAACCCGGCTGGAGACCTGACTTGCAACCTGGTTATGTGCCTGGCTGGGGAATTGAACCAGCAACCTTTGGGTTCGCAGGCTGGTATAAGGTATTTTAAAATATATACCCATAATCCTGACTGATGACACAGTGGATATATAAGTGTATATATGTATACACACATACCCATGTTTACTTCTTAAATTACTTCATTAGAGATTAGAACTTGGCTGCCTGTTTGTTGACTTAGACACAAAATTTCTTTTGCCCTTAATATAATTATAACACCCTGGCGGGTAGCACAGTGGGTAAGGCGCCGGCCTGCGAACCCAAAGGTCGTAGGTTCGATTCCCCAGCCAGGGCACATAACCAAGTTGCAAACCAGGTCTCCAGTCAGGTCTGTGGCTGGAGGCAGGTGAAACGCAACCATACATGGATGTCTCTCTTCCTCTCTGCCTCTCTCCCTTCCCCTCTTTCTAAAAAAAAAAAAAATATATATATATATATATATATAATTATAACAGTAGGGACTTGGATGATTCACATAAGCTAGACAGTAACACAAATTAGTTTGTAAATAAAATGATCAAAAAAATGTTAAGAAAGTCAAATAGCAAAAGGAAAATAAAAAGATGTCATGACATAAAAGAGTAAGAAACTATACAACCACATAAGTAGAAGTTAAAAAGAAACAGGTAAATAAGAAAATGAGAAAACATTTATTACAATTCAGATATTAATTGATGGAGTAAATTTTAGTATAAATTATAAGAAAATGTTAAAATAGCTCTCAGAATTCTTCAAGAACACAGCTCAGATATCAAAAAGTTTAAAATGTGTAAAAATATTAAGATAAATTGAAGATACATTTAATAGCTTGAGAGGCATACAGGAATCTTAGAATGAGACATGGAGAAAAATAGTGAAACAGCAAAACTGAAGAGATAATTACAGAGATTTATTCAGGTGTGAGTAAAGATCATGAATCCTAGTAAAAACTGAGTTCTCAATAAAAGAGAAAATTGTAATCTATATTTAAATACATAGAAAAACAGGCCAAAGACTAGAGTTCAAAGAGTAAACTCAAGACTACATAAAATCATGATATATATTATGCCATCACAGGATAAAAGGCCTAGAGAGTCATTCAAATAAATGCAGAGGCAACTGCTTCTCATACTGGGAAAAACATTAAACACCTGCCTTAAGCTGTACTAGAATCACAAGAGAAAATGAATATAAAGTTTAAAATTTTATTATATTTTAATGTTAAAAATTTTGTACAAACTGCATCCATTCAAGAAAACAAAATCTATGCCATACTGTACGCTAATAGGTGAGATTTAATATAACAACTAGTTAAAATTTGATGGAAAAGTTAAAACATTACAGAGAGGAGAACAGGACAATCCATATATTAATAACCACAAAATGGGCTGGAGGGGAAACAGAGTATTTGCTGACACCAGGTATGAACATTGGAGCTGTCCAAAAGAAGGGGGTTATAGTGGGGCTGTCCAGTAGGAACTAAGACCATAGGGAAGAACTACCAAACAAGATGGGAAAGCAACTATTGGTAAGGTCACCACCCATTGTCCAATCTTTTCTTAATTTATGGAAGAAATCAGCCTGGCTGGACCTGACCAGAGGAATAATATTTTGGGGAAAATGTCAGCCTTCTACAAAGCAAAACAAGATGAAAAAAAGGTGCTAATAAAAATGACAGCAAGGTCACACAAAAACAAAATGTAAAATGTATTTATAATAAATAAAAATTAATAGAAATATTAAAAAGAAAGGCTAAACAAAGTATTTCAAAATTGACCACATTAATGTTTCTGATGGTGGTATGGTATTCATAAAGTAAAAAGTAATCTTTTATATACAAACCACGGGGAGATATTGAACATTTCTAGCACCATAAAATTTCAATTCAGTATATTAACTAACTCAATGAAATTATATTTATACTAATTTTAAATCATTTAATTAATTAAATAATAAAAAAGTATGTTTTAGATAAGTGTAGTCAATAAAATATGGGGAATTAATAAAGAAAATCTCATTTGCTGAAATAAAATACTAGAACAGTACAGTTTAAGATATGTAAATATAGGAAACTTTGGCACAAAGAGAGAAGAGTACACACCTGTGACTCCCAAGTTGTGAAAGTTTTATTTTCTGATATAAAATTCTAAAGTATTTGGCTTTTGTTCAGGCACAATTCAAACAGCAAAACCATCCAAGTTTCATATAAATAACATGTATTTCCCCAGAGCTTCATGTAAAGCAATCCACACAACTTTTTGGATTTTCTAGGGAAGCAAAGTTGGTAGTAAGATTTTTTAAAATGTTTTTGATGTTTTTCCCTGCATAATTTCAGTGATATTAGAGTCAACTCTGAAATAATTACCATTAATATTAACCCTCGATTTTCAGAATTATGTTAATCTATAAGTATTACAAAGATTCTTAAATGTTTTTCTCCCCCCTAATATTTTTTGAAATTTAAGTGGGAGCTATTTTATAATAATTCTTATTATTTTAAAATAAAGGCATTAATTAAGAATTTGAAGTGTGACACAATGTGAATTTTAGTTAACATACAAGGTTGCACATAAGTAGGTTTACAGTTGCACATATGGAAAAAATATGTAATAATTGATGCATCAATATACAAGAATGAAGTTTTTTGTATACTTATTTTTGTCTTAAACTCACTTTTGCCCAACCCTGTATACAGTCATTTGATTTGCCCAATTTAGTACAGTGCATTTAACTTGCAATTTAAAGCACCAAACCAGCAATCTCCCTATGGTTGGCAGAAGATTCTATGTGAAAATGTCTGAAGGTCAATTTAACTCTCTACCTATCCTATCTAACTCCTTTATAGAAACCAATAAATATATACTTTTAGAAATGTTAAGTTCTTTGAAAACAGCTAAAGGAAGGACAAAAAGAGAAAAGAAGAAATGGGTCTTTTTTTATTTTGGAGGTATATTTTGAGATGTTTTAGTATATGTAACAGGGAAATCTTAAGTAAAGGGAAAGAGAAAAGAGAAGAGTATATATTGTGTGAGTTCATTTATATATAGTTCTACCACATGATAATCTACTCTACACGATATAAGCTAGGATCATATGTCCCCCAGGTTGGAGGGGTGGCCGTGACTGGGTTTGAACATAAAGGGAGCTTACACGGATCCAGTAATATTCTGTCATTGTCATTGTTCATTTCAGTGATGATTACAGGGCTGTACCACTTTGTAAAAAATTCTTACAACACACCTGATTTAGGCTTTCTTTTCATGCATGTTGTATATTAATGAAAGGTTTATATGAAATTATTATCCAATTAAACACTCCACAAACTTACACAACCACAAAAGACTAAGAAGCCAAGATATTGATTGCAGGGGCGAGAATTACAGGGAGCTTGACTAATTAGGCTCTTTTCTTTCTACCCAGGGTTATGCAAATTGTGAGACATTGTGAAATGGGGCCAAAGCATGGCAGTTGGTCATTGCTGGGGTAGAGAAATGAGCCAAGTGTTTGGCTTTGCGTCTTACAAAAATTCATTAGTCTGTCTTCTAGAAGAGGAAGCCATTTGGTATTTTTCATGTGAGTTTATGATTCTGACATAACATTCTTGATATTTCATAATATTTTCAGAGAATCACTACTACTGGAGATCAAGGAAGTTTTCATTGCCTTTAGCTTCACCTGTAGTTTGTGCATAGAAATTTTTGTTTTGGGATTTATATTTACTCCTTAAAATATTTTCATTTATGGAAGTTACTGTTTTTAGCTTTTAATTTTTTACAATTTTTTATTTTATACAGTTACCAATTCCTATGCTTACTTTATTTGTGGGTTATTATAGCATTTCAACAAACTTCAACATCATATACAGGACACTAATACTTCATTTTTGCTGATTTTTTAAAAAGATTTTATTTACTTATTTTCAGAGAGAAAGACAGGGAGAGAGAAAGAAAGGGGGAGAAGCATCAGTGTATGGTCACCTTCCACCTGCCTACAGCTAAGGACCTTGCTGGAGACCTGACTTGCAACCTGGTTATGTGCCCTGACTGGGGAATTGAACCAGTAACCTTTGGGTTCCCAAGCGGCACCAATACACTGAGCCATACCAGCCAGGACTTAATTTTTGCTGATTTTTAATTGGGTTATTTGTATTTTTATTGTTGAGTTGTAAGAGTTATTTACATATTTTAGATACTGGATCCTTTTCAGATATATAAGAAAAGTTTAATATTTAGAAAGCAATCTAACCTGTAAATTTTTATCTGGCAGTAAAGGATTCATAAATATTTCTTTTAATATTTTATTTTTATTATCTTTATTTTGGTGACATTATTAATAAAATTATAAAGGTTTCTGGGGCACACCACTATAAATCATCATCTGTATGTTGCATTGTGTGTTCACCACCCAAGTGAAAAAAAAGCCACCAAACATACTTACTTTATGGTTCATAGTCTAATAAATGCACATGGAAAGACAATCTCCTAGGCCCTTTTATGTATTTCAATTTCAAAAATAATTCTTTTATGTACACATCATATATTATTGAAAATATATCTGCTTCCTTCAAAATCCTCAAATGATTTTTATGTATCATCTTTTTAAACATTTTTATATATTCTACATGTTATTAATATTTTTATCATGAGGAAGGGTGTGAAAAATTATCAAATATTTTATGTAGTAATAAATTGTCATCTAAGACTGAAATGTTTTTTGGATTATATACATACTGGTTCCAAGGACTCTGTGTGTGTGTGTGTGTGTGTGTGTGTGTGTGTGTGTGTATGTGTGTGACTATTTAGGTATCATTTATTTTTGTGCTTCATGATAAATAGTTTTTCAAAACAAGAGGTTGAAAGTGGTTTACTGTAGGCAATATACCCTTTTTTATTTTATAGGGTAATTTGCCATATTATTATTATTTCTGCATAAGGGGAGAATGTAAAATTAATGTGTGATTATCTGAGCTCTATGTGATTGAATTACTAGTATATCTCAAAAAATGGTAAGCAGACATATTTTGCTTCGGGCTCTGGGTGTGTAAAAGTGTTCAGAAGCACATTCCTCTTATAAACATTCTAAAATTGTACAAAACATTGGAGACTGTTTCTGACACCAGACAGGAAGCTTTGTAGGGCCATGATTCTTAAGATGTGGGAAGCTAACACAAGTGAGCTCCGCCCCAGAGTTTTTGGTCATGGGGAATATCTGCTACACAGTGCCTAGGAGGAGGATGCCAAATGAGCAGCCAATCTTGTTGAGTGGAGTAGACAGAGCTCAAATTTGAGGAGAAGAATGAGATACTGAGAAGGGTTCTAAAAACAGCAAAGCTTTGACCTTGTGCTATTGGCATGCATCAGGTGAAATTCTGGAAAGGAAAGCTAAGAAAATCCTGAAAATAATACTGAAACAACTATAATCCAATAGTTCCCACAGTTTATGGAGGGTGGCAAATTTTCCAATCTCCACTAGTTTAAGTAGAGTAGCTGTATCAAATACAGCAACATTTAGTGGAGATCGATATACTTGCAAAATAAACCTGAAACAAAATATCACTATCTCTTCAAAAAAATAAAGTGCACCTAAAATTAATTCTCTTCCATATGGTCTTTAATAGTTCTTGGATCAAATATGTAAGCTTATATAAAATTTGGGGGAACGTTAGTTTATTACTTAGAAAATGTTATAAAATAAACATTTTCATTCATGGGATTTTGAAATGATCATCCATAAAACTATCTGCAACTATAAATTTATAGCAATGTTTTTAACACACTGAAAGAAAAGAAAATATTCTATCCTAGACTTCTATATAAAGTTTTTTATTTTATTTTATTTATTATTTTTGGAGAGAGCAGAAGGGAGAGAGGCAGGCGGAGAGGAAAACAGACATCAATGTATGGTTGCCTTTCACCTGCCTCCAGCTACGGACCTGGCTGGAGACCTGGCTTGCAACCCGGTTTGCAAACTGGTTATGTTCCCTGGTTGGGAATCGAACCAGCAAGAGACCTTTGGGTGTGTAGGTCAGTGCCTTATCCACTGTGCCACTAGCCAGGGCTCAAAAAAAAAAAATATTTTTTAATGAGGACAAACAAAAGAAATTTTCAGATTTACAAAACCTGAAGCTATAACCAGTGAACCTGCAGTACAAGAAAGCTGTGCTTGCTCAAGAAAGCTCTCAAGTGAAAACAAAACAACACCGAAAGAATATAGATTTCTCACAAACAAAGAAAACAAAGAAAGCAAATTGTCTGACATCAGTTAGTAATGACTTTTTGGGCACGACACCTCAAGCAAGGTGAAGAAAAGACAAACAAATGGGACTAAGCGAACTAAAAGCTTCTGCACAATGAAGGGAAGCTCAGATGAGATATCCAAGAAGGGGTTGATATCCAAACTACACAAGAAGCTTATACAGCTCAATAACGGCAAAAAAAAAAAAAAAACATATATATATATATATATATATATATACACACACACACACACATATATATACAGTTTGATTGAAAAATAGGCAGAGGACACAAAAAGACACTTCTCCTAAGAGGACATATGGATGACCAACAGAAATGAAGAGATGCTCAGCATCACCCATCATCAGGGAAATGTGAATTAAAGCAACAATGAGATATCACCTCACACCAGTCAGAATGGCTATTATCAAAAAATTGGTTGGTAACCTGTTGGTGAGGATGTGAAGAAAAGGAAACCTTCATTCACCATTGGTGGGACTTTAAACTGGTGCAGCCCATATGGAAAATGTATGGATTTCCTTTAAAAAAATAAAAAAATAGATATACCATGCCACCCAGGAATTCCCTTCTGAGTTGGTTTATTTATTTATTTATTTTGAGCTGCCTTTTAAAAACGAATTTATTGCTGTTCTATTACAGCCATCCCATCCCCCCTCCCATTATTATCCCCTGCCTGCCCACCTCATCCCCTCTCCCACAGTCAATCCCCACCCTGTTGTCCATGTCCATGCATCATTTATACTAGTTCCTTCCCCTTCTTTCCTCTCTGTTCCCCCTCCCTTCTCCCCTCTGGTCCCTGTTAGTCTGTCCCTTGTTTCCATGCTTCTGGTTCTATTTTGTTTGTTTGTTCGTTTGTTTTGTTCATTAGTGTCCTATTTTAGGTGAGATCATATAGTATTTGTCTTTCACTGCCTGGCTTATTTTCCCAGTTCCATCCATGCTGTGGCAAAAGGTAGGAGTTCCTTCCTCCTTTCTGCTTTGTAATATTCTATTGTGTAAACATACCACAGTTTTAATCCATTCATTCTCTACTGGGCACTTAGGCTGTTTCCAGCACTTGGCTATTGGAATAGCACTGTTATGAACATAGGGTTGCACAGGTTCTTTTGAATTATCCAAGGAAAACAAGAGAACACTAGTTTAAAAAGATAGAGCACCTTCTTACACCACACACAAGAATAAATTCAAAATGGAATAAAGACTTAAGTGTTAGACCCCAAACCATAAAAATTAAAAAGATAAATGAACCCCTATGTTCATTGTAGCATTTTTTACAAAAGCCAAGATAACGGAGTATTTCCCAGCAATAAGAAGAATGAAATCTTATTTGCAGCAACATGGATAGATTAGAGGATATCATGCTACCTGACATAAATCAGGCAGAGAAAGACAAACTGTATGGTTTCACTTATATGTGGAATCATGAAACAAGAGAAAACAAAAACATAGAAACAGAGTTGAAAGGGATGGTTACTAAAATGGTCACTAAAAGAGAGGGTGTGGGAGAATGGGTGGAAGGGAAAGGGGAATAGGGTCAATATATTGTGATAAATTTACACAGTGCAGATGATTATGATTACTAGAGCCACTTTTTAAGTTATAAAAATGCTGAAGCACTACATTATACACCTACCACTAATATAACTGATATAAGGTTGTATAGCAACTATACTATTATAACCAATATAAGGTTGTAAACCAACTAGAAAGTTGTATATCAATAAATTAAATGAAGCACAATCTTTCTATAGAAAAGTAAAGGATTTTAGAAAAGGGAACCACATGGATAAATCTATCATTATATATTTTAATACTTAATATTTTAAATATTTTCAATTATTTCAATACCTTTGAAATCTACTTACTTTTTAAACAAAAATAATGGTATATATTACTTATTTAGAAATTACACCCATTACAGCCTTAGAAAAATAGGACCTATAAATTTAAATGTATAGAAACACTACACAACATAGTTTACATTTCTATAAAACATCATTAAACAGATATTTTACTTGGCGAGGAATTACAAAAGTTCCTTAAAATACAAAAGATGTTTAAAACTTTCTTTAACAACAATATTTCCTTATAAATAAAGATGCATAAGGATTAAAAGGTCAGAATGCTGTTCTCTGTTACTGTCAGTAATAAGCAATATAGGAAGCTACTAAAATCATTCTGAAAGGTAGAATTAAAATAAATTCATAAATATTTGATGAACATTTTACTATTCATAAATTTAACTCAATCACCAAAATTATAAAATACATTTGTAGTTATCTTTATTTTTACTGTAGGGTGTTTTATTTTTTATCTTCTTCTTTCTCTGTATCTTTTTTTATTGGCAGGCATTCTTTCCTTCATGGATGTGCTATAAATTTCATAAACTAAATTAGCAGTGGTTTTCATTTTTTTGCTTTGAGACATTTATGCCAATATCCTACACACACTTGTTCTTTTCTCATCACTCTTCTCTGCCTACTTTTTCCTAAAATAGATTGATTATATCACTTCTTTCCTCAGATGTCTTTGTTGATTTCTATATTCTAAAGAGTATTTTGATCTGGTCCATTCAATGAATCATCATGTACAAAGTACTTTGGACAACATCAGCACATAGTAATGGTTCAAAATGTATAAGGCACTTGATTAACTTTATCACCTGACACATCACCTCATAATATACCACCCTCTTGGACCTCAACAAACCCCTAGCAATCATCTGAGTGTAGTTCCATGGACATCTCTTTATTTCACGTTATGGCTTTGCATCTGTCATTCCCTCTGCTTTAAAGATATTGATACCTGCTTGACCCTTTTAATAGTTTCATAAGAAACCTCCATTGACTTCCAGATTTGGAATAGTTACCACCTCCCTTGGACTCATACGTCCTTAACTTGAACAATGCTACAATGGTGGTTTTATGGTTCGTATTATTTGTATATTTTCAACACTATGAAGGCATTGCATATATTTATGACAGCAAGTAATTTCTGAAATCATGGAATGACAACAACACAGAAATTTATATATGGAACTGAGTAAATTCTTATTAGCTTTTTAAATTGTTTCCTCTGGGCTTATTTATAAAATAAGCCCTTTAAATATTGACATCCCTACATTTGTCATTGTAAAAAAAGTTCAACTGGCAAATAAAACGTGATGCTAGAAAATGAAAACAATGACTTTAAGATGTAATTTCAATAGTCTATCACAGACCATTGTGACACTGGCAGGCATTTAAGTCTATGCACCAACATTTTACTAAAAATGTGAATACATTATATGACTTTAAATATTATTCCTCTAACTACATTTTTTTAGAGTGTACCTTAGATGCGTTAGATGTTGTGAGTGGATAATACTGAACTTAGGTGACACATAAGGACTTGGCTACTTCCAATGTGACAGAACTGCAGAAGAAGTGGCTCTGGTGTGTTTGAACTATAAACTCACCAGCAGTGTTGAGGAGCACATTAAACCCCTCATTTTAGAGAACTGCGAACACACTCCAGGCTAACTCTGGATCCTATTTTTAGTTTATTGAGAAATGTAACTTCCAGATGTGTGCTTGCTTATGCCAATTTTTTTTCAAGGAACATATTTACAGGCAGTGCAAAGTGGAGAAGCATGAATAATAATTTAAATGTCAAACTCACATTTCTATCAACGTATGCACCTTGTATTAAAAAAGAAATCATATACCACTGAAAGGATTATTGCAAAAATATCGCTCCTTTGCTGCAAAGCCACATTCCCCTGGGCCCAGACTATTTCCCAGAATTAATCACTTTTACTTTTCTGACACCTATATTTTAAGCAAAATGCTTCTAATATTTTCTTACATTATTAATTTCAGACAGTATAGATCCACTGGCTCGGTTAAATGATTGCCCTTGTTTACACAACCATTATCATCTCTATTTTCCCCAACTACAAAAATTCACCTCTAAAACAATATTTGATTTTACATTAGCATTTTATTAACATTTTGAATATCATGCTCTACATTGGACCAAGTGGTCTTCTATGTTTTCCTTTATTGTACAATCTTTGCTTTCCTTTTATGAATAATACCTTCATTTTAAAAAAGCTTTTCTTGCCCTGGCTGGTGGCACAGTGGATAAGATGCCCGTCTGAGAACCCAAAGGTCTCTGGTTCAATTACCCAGCCAGGATACATAACCAGGTTGCAAGCCAAGTCTCCAGCCAGGTCCATGGCTGGAGGCAGGTGAAAGGGAACCATACATTAATGTCTCTCTGCCTCTTGCCCTACCCTTGTCTCTAAAAATAATAAATAAAATATTTTAAAAAAATGAAAGCTTTTCTTATAGCTGCTGCTAAAATACTCTGAGATAGCTGTCAATCACCAAGAAACTATTGTCCAAATGTTTAAACATTTTTAATAAGCTGTCAGGGCTATTATTTATTTATTTTGGGGATATTTGCAGCAACTCCCTCAGCATGGATGTCACCCTTTTAATAGGACATGCTCTCTGCACCTAGCTTTCTCTCCATGTCTTCAGACGGATCTTTCATTTTGGGGGGTCACATGTCTTTCTTGTTTTTGAATGGATCTCTCTCTTTAGTGGTGCATACTCTTTAGGGGCTTCCTGCTGCTTGTAGTTGGGCATGGAAGGAGGACTCCGTGCCTGTTGTGATGGGCTACCTCACACGCCACTAGGTTGTCTATGACCCTGGAAACTTCCTTTTTACTCAGGCTGCATTTCCAACGTAGGGCAGGAGGGGGCGCTGCTCACTGTAGTCAACCAGGCACCCAGACTGCTGCAAACTTCTTTCCCACAAATTTCCTTGCTCGCTGGTAACAATGGCAATGGGAGAGGATGTGGCAAACCTCTCACACTGGCTTTTAATGTTCTGAAAAAGAGGAAGCATACTACATTTGCACTTACATTTCCTAGGTCAAAGTAAGATACATGGCCAACATAAAGACGTGAGTTGGAAAGAAAAACCTTACTATATTTCAGAGGTGAAGTCCTGGACATATTATGAGGGAAGGAAAATAATGACAAAAACCATAGTCAACCTATGTGACATTCCTTCTTTAACTGAACGCAGATCCGTCTACCTGCCATTTTAAAAGCCAATACTCGAGAGGCAGATGCTGGTGGAAAAGGGATGTAGCTTATTCAGAGGCTGGGCATCTGGAAAATGGGGGGCTCATCTCGAAGTCCATCCCCCCATCTCGATGGATGCAGAGGTTTTTATATGGAGGGAAGGAGAACAGAGCAAAGAGGTTTGCAACGTTCTGTCTACGCAGATGAGAACAGTCCATTCTAATAAGACAGGTGATGGGCAGGTGTGAATCATCCTGGCTTCACATCATCCTGGATCCATGAATGAAGGTCAGCAAATTTCCTGGAGCTGGGATGCCTGAAGGTTGGGGTCTATCTTTTAAAATTACTTCCTAGGATTCTTACACAAACACGCTATTTATCTACAAGCTACATATCAGAGTCAGATTTAAAGAAACAATGTCAAAAGAATGATGGTGTGGGTTATAGTTCCCCACTGTTACACTTTGAAGCCAGCATCTTGACATTGATCACACCTGGGTTCTTCCTTCCAAACCAAAGACAGATTTAACTTTGATTTTGACATTTTTATTTTCTCAGTTCCTTTCACATTTAGCCACTCCACTTTCAATGCCATGTCATATAATGACATTAACTTATTTCCTTGACCATGACAACACATACACATACTCAATCTGTTTCATTTCTTAATCTCTCTTTCCTGACTACATAGCTTCACAACCTAGTTCTTATTTTTTCTGCACATACTACACCAACAATGTTCTGTTTGTCAATACTCCCCATTCTTATGACTTTTAGTATCGTGAATAATAATGACTACATTAAGAGACAAGAAACAGCCCTGGCTGGTGGCACAGTGAATAAGGCACAGGTCTGCAAACCCAGGGGTCGCTGCTTTGATTCCCAGCCAGGGCACCCGGCTGGGTTGCAGGCCGGGTCTCCAGCCAGGTCTGTGGCTGGAGGCAGGTGAAAGGCAACCATACATTGATGTTTCTCTCCCTCTCTGCCTATCTCTCTTCTTCTCTCTCTAAAAATAATAAATAAATCTTAAAAAAAAAAAAAGACAAGGAACAAAGAAGGAGCAGAATGACAGTGATGGGTGGGGAGAGAAAAGAGGAAGGGAGAGAAGGGGTAGTTTAGGTGAGGAGCTAATGTGAAAGATCCATGGACATGGACAAGGAGGTAAGGATTAACTGTGGGAGAGGGGAGGGGAGGGGTGACAAGGTAGAACAATGAAGGAAAAAAGAAACAATTGTAATACAACAATAATAAATCAATTACAAATTATCCTTGCAAGTGCTTTTAATGAGATGACATGCATTGGCATGCTCAGACTTTGCCTTTAATTCTAGATGTGTTTCCAAATTACCGGAATCACCAAGTTAATGTGGTTATTGTCCCGTAGTGTTTCATCTGGGATTTGAATTGGAACGTGGATGGGATTAAGTTATTCCTGTGGAAGGGTCTTATGACCTGAACTTTTCCACTTGAGCATAATTATTGAGCATGCCACCAGTAGCTCCCCTGAGGAACCAGAAATGGTATGGAATACTCCCAAACTGGAGATAGTTATTTTCTTACTGAAAACAGTTTTAATCCCATTACCAAGATGCTGATAAAAATGTCAAGAGGTTATTATAATTGTTGTTTCTAACTTAGATTGGCATTATACCATCTAACTTCTCTTTAGCATAATCCTCTGTCTTTTGGAAATCCACAAAGGTATATCAAAGCCTAAATGATTTTTAACTTGATTGATGAATAGATATTTTAGACAGAATCAAAAGCCTTTTCTGTGGGTAATTTCACTGCCATCTATTAATTCTTCAATGGTTGATGATCTATTTATGCAAAGTTAAATTTTTTGAAACATAACTTTGTTGTACGGTCTGGAAAAACTCTCCTATGTGTAAAAATATAAAGATGTCATTATCCTTAATATTAAGTTTAAAATATGTTTGAAATTCAAAAGCAAAAAAGGATCAATATCTACCCTCAGTAAAAACCAGGTTTAAAATAACCCATGTGAATTCTTAGTAATGCAGTTATAGTGCAATCTTAAAGTGCCTAGCTACAAGATACTTACAAACCTTTGTGCAATTCTAAAGTACAGGCGTCATTGAATCTAGGTTCTAGTGCCTGCCACTTAAAGGCCAATAATCAAGAAACAAGCTAGAGGAAAGAAAGTAGGCTTATTAAAGAGATGACTGCCTAAAAGATGATGGACTCATATCATAAAAGCTATCTTAACAACTGGGCAGGGGTAGGGGTTATAGTAAGGAAGGAGAAAAAAGGAAAGAAAAGAGGAAAAAGGAGCCAAAAGGAGGAGATTAAGAGTTCTGCTTTGAGGAAACTACAGGCAAACCAACAGTCTTTTCAGATAACAGGTTGAAGGTGAGCAAATCTCCCAGAGCTGAATGTCCAAAGGTCGGAGTCTTGTTCTTTTGAAGTTAGTTCCTCAAATTTTTAAGCAAAGAGGCTGTTTAACTGGTGATCACATTTGAATTTCCATGTCATAATTTATATAAATAATGTTAAGTAATGGTTACATCAATGTCACACACAAAGTTCTCATTATATTCACAATGGCTGTACTTCTGAACAGATCTCATATACAGGATAATACACATATCTTCCTAGTGCCCTGGTCCTTTTATAATCATACAATGGTTTCTGTTTCCTATGATAGTGTTTGACTTAAAGTCTAGTTTATCTGATATTTTTGCAGGCAATCCTGTGCTCTTTTGGCTATTTGCATAGAATATCTTTTCCCATCCCATTCACTTTCAATATATAAAATCATGTTTAATATAGACATTTGAAATTCTAGTCACTCCCTGAGGAGCTTGGTTTTCTTGTCAAAAACAACATAGTATCGATGTCTTACATCAGTTTAGCAGGAAGCTGTCATATTCTTCTGTGAATTATCTGGGAAGAGAGATAATAGTCAATAGGAGAGACATGCCAATCTATTTAGCATGTCAAAACCATCACCCAAAACAGCGATATGTTTTTGTTATCAACAAAAGTGGGGCTTGTACACATGGTGCCTTTGTGTATGACCCAACAAGTAGTGTTGAGAAAGACCTGTCTTTTTTTTTTTTTAATAATTTTTTTTTAAGATTTTATTTCATTATTTTTAGAAAGAGGGGAAGGGAGAGAGGCAGACAAGGAGAGAGATATCAATGTATGGTTGCTTTTCACCTGCCTCCAGCCACAGACCTGGCTGGAGACCTTGCTTGCAACCTGGTTATGTGCCCTGGCTGGGGAACCGAACTTGCAACCTTTGGGTTCGCAGGCCGGCACCTTATCCACTGTGCCACCAGCCAGGGCGAGAAAGACCTGTCTTTATTTACACTATTCCAACACGGGGGTCGGGGTTGGGGGTTGGGAGTTGGGAGCATTTCTCTTGTTCCCCCAAAAGCTATAAACCCAAACCAAGCCCTATAGTTCCCCATTCCTTATGTATCAGATCTCTCCTTCAGGATCTGGGGTATGTTGTCTTCAGCCTCCATGTACTAGTCCATGTGCCGTATGACACAGTGAAGTCCACGAAAGGCACAACTCATAAAAGAATATCCTTTCTGCATGTCCCAAGTTTCAAGAGTCCAGATAGAGTCCAGGACTACAAGGCAGATTCCTTGGTGGCTTCGGAGTCAGCTTTCCTACTAGCCCAGGCCACATGGCTGGGTTCTGACTACAGGCTGCATGGCTATGTCTTCTTACAAGGCTGCTACAACATGCTGATCCATCAGGTTCCTTCCATTGTGCTTCTCCTCAAGGTGGGTTGGGACCCTTCTACATCCTTTCAAACAGCATGACCCTTTTCTTTCATATCAGACTTCATGGCAGATGGCAGGGCCCTTCTTCATCCTTTCAAACAGCACCCTTCTCCCTTATTTTAATGCTGACTTAGGGCACCGCACCTCATTGTTATGAAAAGCATCTTAAGCTGTATCATCTGCCCTTTTACTCAGCTGGCAGCTCCGTTTCCCTTCAGGAAAAGCTAGACTATCTCCTTGTCACTGATATACGAAGTATCTCAAACCTACCATCTGCCCTTTTATTGGCCTTCTACCTGGGCAGTGGTTCAACTATTATTTACCTACTAGCTTGCCATAGATACACAAAGTACCTTAAAAGCTATAGTGTCTCCTTCCCCTACCCCCAATACCATTGGCTGTTGGGACTTCGAGGACCTCACTGTTACATTTTGTCTTTAACATTGTTAGTTTGAACAATTCTTGTGATTTTAGTTTGTATATCTTATTTCAAGCATGAGTTAATAGAAAAATTTAAATTTCCCATTTCAATTGGATGTTCAAATTTATGAATTTTATAGATGTCTAGTTTTAATGCATTATTACAGTCAGTTAAAAATATGACTATTGAATTTACTGATGGTATATTAATCTTACACATGAGCAATTTTGTTAATGTTCCTAGTATACATGAAGAGAGGGTATGCTCTATATTACTGGGTTATCATTTGGCCTACATCTCTTCTATAGACCTTATCAAAATGTAGTTGTCTGCTATCTTTGTTTATACTTTATTAATTGTATATGTTTTATGCTGACACTAGTGGCTCCCTACCTTGTATTTCAAAAATATTTTTACTAGTGTATTTTAGTATGTAGCTCCTTGAATCTACTGCAGTTGCTGATTTGAAGAGAATATATCGTAAGTGGTCTCATCACACCCACAAAAAGATAACTATGTGAGATGATTGATGAGTTAATTAACTTGATTGTTGTAATCATTTCACAATATAAGGGTCAGGGGGGCACACAAAATGGAAGATGTAAACTTTTCTTTCTTTACATATCACTGGTCCAAGTGGACTTTGTAGTACAGGAGAATGTTCTAGGAACCCATCTGTATCAGTGTACCAGCTGGCATTCTCCACTACACTGGAAGAATGTTCTAGGAACCCATCTGTATAATTTTACCAGCTGGGTTGTATTCTGCTTCAGTACCTTTGTTTTTTAAGACTCTTTCAATGTCTTGGCTCATTTCATAGTGGATGATTTACCAATGCACCTGCCCACATAGTGCTGAGTGGTCAGCAGTTTTTGACCCCAAAAAGCATGACTCCTGTGCCCCACTGTCCCCATTCACCCAATCTCACCCCAATGAAGTTTTTTGTTTCCTAGGATGAAAAAAGCCTTCAAAGGAAAATGTTTGCCAATGTGGAAGAGATGTAACAAAAAATGGCAGAAGCACTAAAAGGCATTAAAATCAACAAGTTCAAAAACTTTTGAGCAGTAGGAAGAACATTGTGACAAGTGTATTACATCATATGGAGAGTACTTTGAAGGTGGCTAAAATTTAAACATGTAAGAATAAATACACAACATTTTATAAATAAATTCCAGGTTTTTGGGGGTCCCCCATCATTTTATGTTTGTTGTTTCCTTCCCTATTTAGTGCATTTTCCTAGCTCTTTATAAATTGTTTTGGAATTTAAAATGTTTATAGTTTTGTCCTAGCCATTAGCTTTGAGCTTATACCTATTAGGTGCCTATTCTCAGTTTTATTATTTAATCTTTTATTTTACCACTGCCAGTGATAGAAATTTTGAATCTTACCTACTGCCTATACAATTAATATGTTTATTTTTCTATCTCCCACTTTGTTTTCCTCTCATTATTTTTGTTGTATTATTTCTACTGTAACAGTGCATACAACACATATTATTCTTCACTTTCATTCCTCCTGCATTTGTCTTAGATCAGAAATAAAACTTCATGCTCTCACTATACCCTTTGCTCAAATCTTATTCTTCAGACTATGAGTTTACCTCTCTTGTTTCTTTTTCTCTTTCAACATCTGGTTTCAGAGCTCAGCCCTAGTCCCTTTACATCATTGTGCCCATTTTTCAATGTTAAAAAAAGGGGTGTTTGTTAAAAAGGTATCTTTTCCCCATATAGTTTTGTTGACTTATTAATTTTATTGTTTTGTTTTGTTTTATTCCCTCGCTCCCCAGAAAAACTTAACAGCATGACTCAAATGTTTTCTCTGCTAGAAATAGATTTTTATTTTTCAACTTACCAGTCTATTAAAGTTTGTAGGATTCAAACCCCTTAATTTTTGATGAAGGTATGACTCCGTGTAGTTTAACATAATGTATACAATATGTTCAAAGATTTTGTAGAGATTTATAGACTTCTTCACCATTAGGTTGCCACCATTAATTTAGCAATAAAAATATAACCATCATATCATCTCAGAAGTGGAGCACATGTTTTTGTTTATGTCTGATGTATTCTTTTAACAAGCTAACATTTTGTATATTGTGCATCTTTTTGTTGCTTCCCCAAAATCAACTCTTTCCTTTTCTCCTCTCTTCACTCCAGACAGAAGTCTGGTTTATTTAAACATCCACTCTTGTTCTCGTGCACCATATGAATTTTAAGATAAAATGATTCCATGTTCATTTCCAGAACTGAGGTGTGATAAAATGCATCAGAAAAGATTAATAGTCCTTGTTAAACTATTAAGCAAAAAGGTAGGCAGTCCACTTGGACCAGTGAAATGTAAAGAGAGGAGAGTTTGCATCTTCTGGGGAAGATTTAAAAAAAAAAATTTTTCTGGGCAAACTTTAATGAAGAAAGATCTTGCCCTTAAAATTGCTGCATGAATCCCATTGTCACAAGGAAACCAACCCTCAAATCAGCCAACACGGTGCATAAAAAACTGGAGTTAAAAGCCTACTGGGTCACTTTTCAATCTCTCTGACATCTATTTTATATATAAATTTAATTTCTATGAGCCAAGAATTATCCTAGCTTTTGATAACAATTGGAATTGGCTTTTCTGTTACTTAATTCCAAAATCATATTAACTGATCCTGCTTATATGAACTGTTTGTAAAACCATACTTTATTGCATTTAAATCCAAATTAAACCTACACTCTCTTGTGAGAAGTCATTGGCAGAGGCATAAAATCACAAAATTATATCATTAAGTGAGAGTTTAGAAATTTTCAAGACTTATTTGCACAACATCATGAGTAAATAGACAATTAAACTCTGCATGAGTACTTAAAGGGATTATGAGCTTGCTAGTTCATAAGGTATAGCTTCCATTCTCAGAGAGGCTTATTTTTAAACCAACTGTGATACATCTGAAGGATATGGAACAATCCCAGCCATTTTGTGCATTTCACCCCTCTGAAAATATAAGAAATTCAGATATGCCACCTCATTCTTATGCGGAAAAGCTGTCTCAGAAATAAAAGCCAATGATGCATCATATATTTTTTATCAAAGTGAAATTTTTTATATTTATTCTAGTATGTCATCTCAAGAATCACAATAGCAAGCATAGATCACATGTAATATTTTTCAACATCTAATATAAATGACAAAGGGACTTTTAAAAACATAGCCTATAGTCTATCTAATCCTGTCATGGTTTAATTATTTTAAATGCTTTGTGAATCCTGAATCTGCTATTTTAAAATAAGTTTCACAAGTAGTTTCATGTATTTCTTTCAGTTTACATTATATAACAGGTTATTTATACACAGTATTATTTTCATAATTTGATTTTATTTCTTTAATGTATCTTGCTCTCTCTATTTATAAAATATCCTTTTAGCAGTGGCAAAGTTCATCCTTGTATCTCTTAATTATCTTAATTGGTAGATGAAATAAAGACTTTGAAACAGTTTGATGTTCTTTTTATCAAAGGTGTTAATTTTTTAAATTTCCTATCATGGCCCTGGGATATTTTGAAAGTAAAGTAGAAAGAAAAATAGAAAGTTCTCTATTTTCACTTGAAAGTTCAAGTGATAATCTAATATAGATGTTTTTCTAATCAGTTTTTATTTTGAATAAAAAAAACACATAGCCAAACTCTTCTTAGAAATGGTAATTAACAACAAATGAAATTTGCAAGCCCTTCTCATTCTGACTGTATTACAACCTATAGTGGTCAAAAATTACTTTGATTTAGATGCTATATTGGCCCTTATTTTATAATGCAGATACTGAGGCTTTGAAAAAGTAATTAACAGTTAGCAAAGGGCAGAATTAAGACAGAGTGTAAAGATATTTGCTCTTCCAGTTCAAATTCTGAAACAATATTATATTCTGTCTCAGGAAATAAGATGATTTTCTAAAGATATGTTCATACTTTTCTATAAGCCAAAAAGGGAATTTTCAAGTTCTTTACATTAAAACTATCTCTTTCTTATTTAACAAATAAAAAGGAGAGATGGATAAATTGAGTAATACAGCATATTCATAGGTAATGAAAATTGCATGTGGATTTTCACAGAATTCGAAAATAGAAATGTCAGTAATAGCCAGCATAATTTTGAAAAAAAAAACAAAAAAACCCAAACCAACAGGCTATACCTATGCCAAAGAGATATCCCAATATCAGAAAACATATGTACATATGATATAGAAAATATATGAAATAGTTCTATTATTTAATGTCAAGTGATTGTCAATCATTGCTTCCATAGAAAGAAGTGGAAAAATGTAGAGTAAAAGGGAATTTTTATCTTCTTTGATTTTTTAAATGATGATATATTCATTTTATTCATGCTAGTAAATAGTGGAGAATGTAAAAACATTCTGAATTAATATAGAGGATGGTCTAAACAACACATATAATAAGCATTCAATTCCTTTCAATGATAATTACTATTATTTAAAATATATAAGTGAACAGATTGATACTTTAATTTGACTTGTTACTTTGTATTATTGTATTTTTCAGTTTAGTTCACTCCTTCTTCCCAGAATTAGCAGACACCATTACTAATGCTTCCATTCTGGGACAGCATATACTTCTTGCATGATATATTAAAATTTAAATAAACCCCTCTATATAATTCTTCTGTGTGTTTAGTTCTATAATGTGTTCAGGAATTTTCCTTAAATCTCTTCAAGGATAAAAGTAAAACTCTCTTTACCTAGACAAATAAAATTGCTGCTATGGTGAATTTTCCTGGAAGAAACATTATAAAACTGAGAAATCTTCTGACATGGGGAAGAATAATATTGAGGTTAAGATAGGGCTCAAGAAAACTAGATTATTTATTGTCATCTGGTATTGAATGTGTTATTTCTGAGTGCAAAAGTCATTCTAACCTGCCTTCAGAAAATTTAGACTTCAGGATGATTAGTAGATGTTATTCACAAAAATTTAGATCTCTACAGCCTAACTTATCCCTACATCACTTACAGATTGCAGAGAACTGCCACAGGGGTGGTGTATCTTGTGACAAGATGACTCGACCAACTTTTACCCCATGGTTTTTGTCTGTTCCATGTTCCTGATTTCTCTTTCAATAGCCCGTCTTGACTGATCATGTCTCAACCTTTGCCCCTTCCTTATACATCTTCTTTCTTGAATTTCAATTTATGTGAGAATTTGTGAGTCAAATATCTTATTTATCTGGCATCTTTGGTAATTAAAATATATTAATTCCCAGCCAGGGCACATAACCAGGTTGCAAGCCAGGTCTCTAGTCAGGCCTGTGGCTGGAGGTGGGTGAAGGACAACCATACACGAATGTTTCTCTGCTTCTCTCCTTCTCTGCCTCCCTCCCTTCCCATCTCTCTAAAAATAATAAATAAAATATTAAAAATTATATATCATTACAATCTCAACTTAAATTATAAGAAAAATTCTAAATTATTTCATTTTCTATTTCAAAATGAAAACCAAACTTAGTTGAATAAAGAATTGCTCATTCCCCCAAATTTAACATAGGCTTGCCCATGTCTTTATCTTTTCATCTAAAATAGCCCAGTGATCCCTAGGCTCTGACTCTGTTCTACATTCTTCATATTATATGGATGGATCTAAATAGTTACCCTGAGTTGCCACTGGCACTCAGGAATCAAGATGTGTACAATGACAGTAAATTTCTGTCAATATGTCATGCACTGAGAGATAGAGGGGGAGAAAAGAGAAGAGGAGAGGAGAAGAGAGAAAAGAGAAGAGAGGAGAAGAAAGAAAAGAGAAGAGAGAGAAAGAGAAAAGAAAAGAGCGAGACAAGATAAGGAGATGAGGAGACAAACAAAGGGAGACACCTGACTAGATAAAACAAAATGAGGAACAAATGTATTTCTGCTTTTCTGTATTAATGAAGTCAAAGCACTGGTGGTATATTTCAAGCATGAAGATTCTTGATTTGATAATGGTCCAAACAACTAACATATGGCATATTCAAACTAAGAGGCTTGGAGGAGATTTTACGAAAAGGACTGATTTTATGAATATGGATGGGAGGGAGCAAACTTAGACTGTTACCAATCCTATGTTGGACGAGTAAGAGGGAGGTTGCGCTACCTGAACCCAGGAAAGGAGAGGGCTGTGTGGAGACAACCACCTGCAGGAGAGAGAGATTCTGCTACAGTCAGCCCCTGGGAGGGAACTGTTGCTGAGAGGTGGAGCCAGAGCTGCAGTCAGTCACACTGACCTAGCTTGCCTCTCTCCATTCAGTTCTTGGCAGCATTTGCGTGGCCTCAACAGGGCAAGGAGGGAGGCACAGGAGAGCCTGGATGTCATCAAAACAAAGTTCACTTCCTGGGCGTAGAGAACAGACTAATGAGAGCGTCATGGACAGAGAGGAGACACAACATGTAAATGATAAGGAGAACTGACCTTAGCCTTTGCAATATGGAAATTTGGAAGACAGTAGCTCTAGTCTTTAAAAGCATAAGAAAACTCTTCTCTCTGATCTGTGCAAGTATCCAGAAAGCTTACTATTCTATTAAGCTAAAGCTCTTGGTTGGAAAGTTATTATGCAAGTGCATGAATAAATGGTTGAAAATAAATGGAAGAATAAAACTTTGGAAAGCTTGAGTGTGGAACTTCAATTTACATATGTGACACAAACACTAACGGTTGGCTTTACATTATAAAGCTGTGAGGAGAGTGGACTGTAATGCACATGTGTGAACAATGATGATGTCACTGTACTAGTCAGTGGGGGCAGTAGACACTGCTGAGTGAGCACATGTACTGTGTGCCCATCATACTCAAAATTACTGAGCACGCAGGGCAATTAATCTGCATCAAATTTTGTAGGAAGCTTGAACACTCCCCAATAGCAACTATTCTGATGATTCAGGGGCTGCAGCTCTGGGCAACTTGGTGATTGGCAGCTTCATCATGACAATGTGCCCAGTCATGCATCACATGGCTTGCAGTGTTTTTTGGTGAAACATCAAACCATCCAGGGGAGTCAGACCCACTATAACCCAGATTTGGCACCCTGTGACTTCTGCTTTTCCAAAACTAAAATCACCTTTGAAAGGGAAGAGATTTCAGACCTTCAATGAGATTCAGGAAAATATGATGGGGCAGCTGATGGCAACTGGGAGAACTGTATAAGATTCCAAGGTGTCTACTTGAAGGGGACTGAGATGTCATTGTTCTATGTACAATGTTTCTTGTATCTTCTTCAATAAATGCCTCTATTTTTCATATTATATGGATGGATCCTTTCTGGACAGACTATTTTAGACATTATGTATATATGTGTGTATATATATACATAAATATGTGTATATATATAGTCATATATATATGATTATATATACATATATATATAATCAGAGCATCTAAATATATAAAGCAATCATTACAAATCTGAAAGAATACATATACAGCAATAGAATTAATAATAGGAGATTTCAATTCAATATTCAATACCTTACTTTTAATAATGGATTGAACATCCAAATGGAAACTCAATAAGGAAATAGCATATTGGAACAATACTAAAGATTATATAGACCTAATAGAGCATTCCATTCATTGCAACAGGATATACAGTCTTCTCAAGTGCACTCAGAACAATTCTCCAGGATAGATCACAGGTTACAAATCTTACAAATTTAAAAAGATTAAAATCTCACTAGATATATATTTATGACCACAATAAAATAAAACTAAAAATCAGTAAGAAAAAAAAAAAAACTGGAAAAGTTATAAATATGTGGAAATTAACACCCTTTTAAATATCTAATAGTTCAAGGAATAAATCATTGGGAAATTAGAAAGTAATGATACACTTATTTTCCAAACCCTTTCATATTTTTCTATTTTCCCTTTGTCTCAAAGTGGATTACCAGATACAATAAAACTATTTCTATGTAAACTTATACATCATTAACAATCTTGATGATTTATTAAAGGTAAATTAAAAGATAACCATACCTTATGTCATATAAATGTCAAAGATCTTTATTAGACCCACCTGGGTGGAAAATGCTGTTCTTGACTTGCGTCTTTTAATACTTGTACCTTCTACGGCATGTGCATTTGTTATTTTACCATTTTACTGCTCAGTGACTCAAAGATGAAGTGATTTCAGCAACACCTATAGCTCACCCGGGCAGAGCTCTCTCTGAGCCGCGGTTGCCCAGCCCACTGCCCGCAAAATTTCAACTGTAACGAGGGAAACCTTTCTGGCTCTTCAGAACATCCCTACTTCCTTTCCCACAAAATGATAAGGATTTAACAATATCCACTGCTCTGGAGCACTTTGCCAAATATACGTTTTTTGGCTACATAAATAAAATGAAGACTTTAGAGATGAAAACTCAATTTTCTTGCTTGTTGAAACATCGAACTCTTAAAAACTACATTGCTTTTGGTAACTATTGAATAATCAGGTGTTCCTAAGTCTTTTTAAATAAAAACCTGTACACTTCTTTTATATGAGAATTTTAAAATATAAAATTCAAATGTAATCACATAAAAAATAGTGCCATCTTATTTATTTATCACTTTTACGATGGATCAAATTAACTTTCCAAATAAAAATGGCTCCCGCATAATGAAAAATAGAAATTGTTACAGAAATTAAAAAATGTGATTAAAGACAGAGTGATTTTCAGTGTTTACTTGAGGGATGAACACATGCAGGATAGAAAACAATGCACTATTAATAAAGTGAAACAGCATGATGACATAAAAATTATTTGTAGTTGTTTTTAAAAATTTTAAATTCTTATTTATATTTTAATATTTTATTTAGATTTACAGTAAATGTTTATTAATTTCATTAACAATCTTATTATATTAGGTAAGACAACAGTACAGATGGTTCATGTTTTAATAAAGAGAAGTATGCTAAGATTTTGTGAAAGATAATTTGTAAAAGCAAAATAAATACCTGTTGGTATTTGAGCAATGCATATAAATAGAAAACAGTGGTGGAAGTGAAAAGTTTGTGACATAGTAAATGATAAAAAACAATCACTAAGACAGGTGTCAGTGACTATATAGGGAAGAAAGGGTCACTCCAATTCAGCAATTACATTACTTTGATAAATAAGATCCTTTCTATGTTCATCATAATTTTTTAATTTAACTTATTAACACATCTCTTAAAGTTCTGAGCTCCAACCCTACAATCAAAATTCATTAAGTATGTTTTCATAGACCATAATTTTCCAAAACATGTTCCAAGGAGTCTTGTAAAAAAGCATGTTTAAAATAAACAAAACACCCCAAATTTCTGGGAGGTTATATTTTTTTGAAAATGCAAAATGTTTTCTATCTTAAGGAAAATTATATGTTACTTTAGCATAAATATGATTCTCAAAAGTTCTACAGTAGTAAAATTATGGCCATTTTGTTAGAGAACCCATTAAAGCAGACCTTCCATTTCCTAAATGGGAAAAATACCTCAGAAACAGGAAGCAGTCATACCTCCTCCATGTCTCATTTATAAATTCCCATTTTAATATCATGATTAAAATTTGTTATTTATTTATTCAGTTTTGCTTTTTTTCTGAGAAGAAAAACTCAATTCATATGTTTAAACAGTGGGATTCTCTAACAAATAAATATAAGCTTATA
The DNA here is from genome assembly GCA_004026585.1 of Noctilio leporinus. Classification (NCBI taxonomy): domain Eukaryota; kingdom Metazoa; phylum Chordata; class Mammalia; order Chiroptera; family Noctilionidae; genus Noctilio; species Noctilio leporinus. Next base: position 29,330 of record PVIW01009029.1, on the reverse strand, counting down.
GATTGAACTACACATTTGTTTGACCATCTGTCAGCATTCAAACCTGTAGAACATTTTTGTGAGTTGATTTGACCCAAATTCATAACAATTGCTGGGAAGCAAAACCTCTATGAATTGAGAAAATGCTCCACAAAATGGCAGTTTTGCTTCTTATTTTATATCTTTAAATCATGATAGGAAATGTAAGTGGGTTTCATGAAATCCTTTGGTGATAAATTAGGGAGACAGGAGGAAACAAAGCAGGGAAACCTCTGGGATTGGATAAAAAGTAAAATAATAGATGCATTTTTACACAGATGGGTATAGGATAGTTAAGTCAACAGTTGACATGCTAAGAATACAATGAGAGGATGTGTGGTCTTCTCCTGGTGCAGTGTCTGTGCTTTGAGAGGTCTGGAAAGAGGAAATTGTACATTTCAAAGGTACATTATCATAGATACAAAGAGACAACAGACAGGCTCAGTTAAAGTAAAGATTGACCCTTGTCAGGGAAAAATACTCACCGAGGGCATGACTTCCAGCCATGAACTGACTTTATTTAGAAAGTTTTCATTTGAAACCACCCTATGCGGGTCACTTGAGGTTTGTAAGGCGGCCATGCAGGCCTCCCTTGCGTGTGACAGGTTGCACAAGCAGCCCTTTTTCTTCCACATGACAAAACGTTTTATACCTGAAATTTTCAGGGTTATTAAGTCAATTCTTATAACTTTATTCCTTAAAGAAACTTTCTGCGTACCTATTTCCCATTTTAACAAAAACTGCTCATTTTTAGTATTTGATGCACATGTCCTTAGATTCACATGTATACCTGAATAATATCTAAGGATATATATGGGCTAAAAATGGTTTAATGTAGTGAAAAGGTATTATTACACACAATTCATTCTAAGTCTCGCATGCTTCACTAAATGGTATGTTCAAAAATAGGTTCGTGATTATGTACTTATAGACTTTGGTTTCTTCTGGTGCATAGTATACCATAATGATGATCCACTGGCTTTTATTGATTTATTTCCCCAGTGTTGGTCACTGTGTCAAATCCAACTGACCACTAGTACAGCCACAAACGAGGTGATTAGTCCTGTACATGGAACTGGGACTCTGAGTAAGCACTTTTTAAAAAAGATACAAATTCAGAAATGGAATTGTTGTGTCATAATATCTAAATGCAAATAGTGGATATTTGGTCCAGTGTAAGCATATATGGAGACATTTTGATCCATGCCTAAAGGTCCTTGAAATTTGGTCTTATGTAAACATCCAAGAGCATATTTGGTCCATGTCAAATGGTCCTTGATATTTGGTTCTGTCAAAAATATCTATACTTAAGAAAATGCCCCTGGGTTCAGACTACCCATAGTGTTTACTTATACTTTTGCTTTACAAGATTAATATAAAGCGTTGTGTTGTGTATACAGTATATAACCAATAATTATCCTTCTTGCCTGGGTAGTCTAGAGGGTCAGAGCACAACAAATTTAGTAGATAAGTTATTATTTTATTTTATGTTTAACTTTAATAATGTCCTTCTATTATTATATATATGTTGTTCTCTAATTGGTGTCTGTCTGTCTCTTCTATATGGCATGACATAAATTCATATAACTATATTTTTATTTTATTTTATTTTTCATTTTTAAAGATTTTATTTATTATTTTCAGAAAGAGGGGAAGGGAGAGAGGCAGAGAAGGAGAGAGACATAAATGTATGGTTGCCTTTCACCTCCCTCCAGCTATGGACCTGGCTGGAGACCTGGCTTGCAACCTGGTTACATGCCCTGGCTGGGAATCAAACCAGCAACCTTTGGATTCACAGGCTGGCACCTATCCACTGTGCCACCAGCCAGGACCATATAACTATATTTTTAAAACATTAGTTTTTAAAGGGACATATAGTACCACAGTCAACCAAAATATCTGACCTTTCATGCAATGAATGAAGTATCTATCATGCACCAGTTTGGAAATTTTGCTGAGAGTTACATAACTGTGTTACTATGCATTTTACAGTAACAACCTCACCTCTATCCACCAGCCAATGGCACGCATGGAAAATAACTGGCTGGAGTGTAGCTCTGGGGAGTAGCTATGTAATTAGGATTTATAATTAGTTTGCGTAACACCAAATGGTCTTTCTCTTGTCCTTATTTGACTTTACTCAAAATAAAACTAATATATAGCTGTATAGCATATTGCTTGCCATAGATTCCTATAGTAATAAAGAAGTGTTTATGTCAGAATATAAGGTGCTTAATTTCTTGAATACTAATTAAAATGTAGCTGACTTTCTGGTTGATGCTGCACTATAAAAATTAAAAATTACAGTGGCATAGTCACATCAGCATTAAAATCCGTTTGAAAATTAATGTAAGAATAGCCCACTGATAATTCACACATTTAAGCACAATATTTTCACACATATTTTAAAAAATAATGTTCCACTATCCCAATTTGTTATTTAATAATACCCACATATTGGGTTTCATTGTGTTTACATTGTGAAGGACATACATAGGAAGGAAATATTCCTTTCCAGTCTTCTATAGATCTCCTGTTGTGGCTGATTCACTCTTTCCTGCAAAACAATTTTCTTGCATTCAAATTTGGTACATTTTAATTTTATGTTCTTTCGTTTTAGCATTTGAGGCTCCTACTGCTTTTGGAGGATATTTATATGACTGTGTATAGTCAGTCACTAACTGTACTTAGCTGTTTCTTTTATTTTCCCTTCTGAGTGTCTTTGTTACTCAAATACCCAGTTGCTCTGATGGCTGCTTATCACACTAGTTTCTGACAGCTGGAGTGGCACCTTTAGGTTGTGTGCTCTGGGCCCCAGTTGGCTTTCTCGTGGGCTATTCCAGCTCTGTGATTTCCCTTATGGGTTCCATCCTCTTTTGCTGCTTTCTGCCTCCTGCTTGTTTGTGTTCAGGCTCATTGGAATTGATTCATAAATGTGGCTTGTTTTTCTTTTCAATGGGAATTCATCTTCTCTTTTGCATTTCAACTGTCCCTGTATCTGCAGACAATCATAATTTCTTGTTTGTTCCCATGATATTGTAGGTTTATTCATTCAGATGGTAGAAAACAATGGAAACTGCTTTACCCCTGTTTATCAAGGAATTTTTCCCTCTCTTTTTAAGAGTCATGGTCTAAAACTACCCTCAACCAGGACTCACAAATCAATTTTCTAGATCAGATTAATGGCAACCTTCAAAGATTTTGCTATTGAATCTGGCCATCTTCATCCACGTTAAGTATCTAGGAAGCTCATCCTCTCCTGCATCAGGGATCCCTCTATCCTGGGAAATTCAATTAATAACTGAAGACTTGTCAGACCATTCATTATTGTGCCTTCTATGCTTTAACTTATCAAATGATGATATTAAATCCATATTTGGGTAAAGTATCTCTTACGTATGCTCTTTCCATGTTCTAAGTTTTAAATTTTTAAATTTGAACTTCAGCTTTAAAATAGATTTGAATACTGTTTCTTAGGTTTGTGTTTAAGGAAAAGTTTTCAAACACTGTTATACAACTGAGTCAGATCTTTCAAACTTCCTTTTTATATTATTGTATGTATAGTTTATATGTCTCCTTTACAAATTTTATTACATAGGCAATGTTGTGCTATACTGAAAGTCACTGTAGGGATGATGGATAAAAGCAAATATGAGAGGCAAATGTCATTTTACAAATGATAATTATGAAAAATAACATTTTCAGGTAAATGGATTTATCATTTCATTTACACATTTTTAAAAATAGACTTTCTATAAATTATTTTATTTAGTATTATTTTTACCACAAACATTTTGTACATTGTTTAAAAATTAGTAATGGTACAAGTTTATCATTAAAAAATTTCTGCTTTATCTTTGTCTTCTCAATTACCAGAGGTTATTGTTATATATAACAATATAACTATATATATATAGCATATCTGCAATATCAGATATGCATATATATCTGCATATATATATAGTGTGTATATAGAGTAAACATGTATATATAATTGTATTTCCTAGTGTGCTCATACCATCATTTTTGTATAACTTTTGAAATTTACATAGTATTTATTGAATAAAGAACATTAATACTTAGAACTTATACACAAATCTCCATTACCTGTGCTCCTTTACTTAAGATAATTATATACTATTAAATTATTTCTGTCTCTGTACAGAGATACAGATAGTTATTATTAAATGTATTCATGATTAGAAATATATAAACAGTACTTTCATATAAACCATACATTGTAGCACATTTATGTTTTTTAGGGTATAAATTTTTGGTCTTTTGTTTTACATTCATCATTACCTTAGATTTACTTCATTTATGTGTCTTTCACTATACAATTCATTACTCAAAATATTGTTAACAAATTAATTATTTTATTCATTTTAATGCTTTTCTAAATTCTAGTTAATCCATGTCTCCTTAACACATTATGAAACAACTAACTAAAATGCAAGAACAAGAGAAAATTGGACACATATTCTCATTCATGACTTGAATTATTATTCTTTATCTTCTGCCTTTATTGGTTTTGACATATCATAGTTTTTTTATTACCCTGGACTAAGATCAGGTATTCCTCCATAATTGTTCTACTGATGTTAACATCATGATTTTTTACCTGTTTGGAAATTTTTAATTATTTTTTAAAAGATATTATTTATTATTTTTAGAGAGAGGGGAAAGGAGGAAAGCAGAGGGAGAGAAACATCAATGTATGGTTGCCTTTCACCTTCCTCCAGCTAAGGGCCTGAATGCAGATCTGGCTTGCAACTTGGTTATGTGCCCTGGATAGGAATCGAACCAGTGATATTTGGGTTCACAAGCTGGCACCTGTCCACTGAGCCACCAGCCAGGGCTAATTTTATATTATAAAAATCCTTATATATTAAATGAAAGTGTGTGTGTTTGAGTATCTATGTAAAATTTTTTTCTGGGAAGAATGTTTCTAGTTTTTAGGAAAAAAATTCAGAGGTCCATGTATAACATTTTTGAAAGGAACTTTATGTATATATGATCTGAATTTATCTTTTGTAGATATAAATAGTTCAAAATTATCTCATGGTAACAGTGACATGCACAAACAAGGTCGATGTGTCTTTAGACCAAAAACAGGTCAGATATGCAGAACTTTAAGAAAGTTGTGACACCGCAGATCTTCTGAGGTATGAATTCATAAAAAAACCAAGGAAGGTGAGTCTTTACCTCTTCAGAAGTTTGATACTAAATGTGCTCGATGTGAAACTTGGAATTTCAGCCAAAGCAAATGTGGGAAGAAATGGTTGTCCTGTTTGTGAAACAAGTTGACAAAGATGTTTCCCTCTGCTCCCTGTTTCCATGTTTTCATGAACTGTGTTGCTTAAGAAATGTGGAAAGCAAAGAACAGCCTTACAGTCAGAAATTGAGTCAAATGCACACAGGTGAAGAGTTCAGACATTATGAATTGAAACTCAAAAATCTGATTTTAGAATGAGGCTTGGGACTCTCAGTGGATCTAATCTGCAGTACATTAGTCAAAGGTAGGGAAGGATGATAAATAAAAGACTAAAAAACCTATAGGAATATATGTAAGATACAAAGATAAAGCTTCAAGCCAGAATCATATCAAGATATACATGATTCAGTAATTGGATCAACTCTAGAAAATATAAAAATATTCTTAGGTATATAGAGACACAGGGATTATGCACATTTACAGTCATACCACTACTAAAGGAATTATTAAAGAATGTATTTTATCAGACTATGAAATCAAGTGGAAAGAATAAGAATAAGCAAATGATTTCATTGCTATATGAAAAAATAATAAATTGATGGCCTTGAAAACATGTTAGCATTTGGTGTAGTTTTAAAAGGAAATAGACACTGTAAATTCCATAAAAAGATAAATAGGTAAGTGTGCAGGCCTGTAGCTCTGTGGTACTAAGCTAAAATATATACACAAGAAAAGTAGAGACTCTGAAATGTTTTAGACTTCTGAAAAGTACACTAAAATGTGAATTTTATAAAGACACTACAGGAATAGCATAGGTTTTATAGCTCATTTAAAAAGCAGAAATGCCCTGGCTGGTGGCACAGTGGATGAGGTGCTGGCCTGCAAATCCGAAGATTGCTGGTTCAATTCCTCAGCCAGGGCACATAACCAGGTTGCAAGCCAGGTCTCTAGCCAGATCTGTAGCTGGAGGCAGGTGAAAGGCAACCATACATTGATGTCTCTCTCCCTCTCTGCCTCTATCCCTTTCCCTGTCTCTACAAATAATAAATTAAATCTTAAAAAATAAAAACAGAGATGATTTTTCAGGGAAAAATAGTATGAGAACAAAGAAATACCTTTGGGAAACTACAGAATGAAAAGAGAAAGGAGTGTGGGGGATTTAGGTTCCTGCAAGAAAAAGGTTATTAAAAAGGAGGAATATGCAGTTATTCTCTTACCCCACCTTCCACACAAACAGAAGTAAAATTCCCCATTTACCACTCTGACAGCATACTCTATAAAGAAGAATCCTGTCAATCAGCTGAAAGCACCCGCCCACAAACATCTTACTAATTGCAAAGGGAAGAAAGTAATTTACAATGGATAAAATTGGCTGGCACTTCTTTAACCAAGGAATTAAAGTTAAATTTGCCATTAATGGAGCACATCCATATGGTATGACCCCTGTCTGAGACACTGAGAAGAATACAGAATCTATTCTGTAATATTCCTGACTTGAATTGTGAAAATGAATCCCAAAAACCTAATTGGATAGTCTATTTTAAAAACAATGATATCTTTCCTGTCAGCAACTTGCTGCCAAGTGATTCAGAAACAAACAAAAGGAGAGAATGTGAGAGGAGGGAGAGAGAGAGAGAGGCAAGAGCTTATAAACTGAAGCAAATATGTGCAATACTGGTGTTGGGAAAAGGGGGCAAGATGTACATACAGGAAATTTTTGTACTGTTGCTGTACCTTTCCTGTAAGTTTGAAATGACATCAAGATAAACATTATTAAATCTAAAAGAAAACCGTAAAAGTAAGGTTAAAATAGGTCAATAAATATAATTTTCAAACGTCATAGAGTAAAGTACTTAACTAGGAGTTTTAGGTGAAATTAAAATAAAATCACAAGAAAATTAATAACTAAAAATGTATTTTATTTTATTTTAGATTTTTAATTTTTTATTATTTTTCAAAGAGAGGCAGAGAGGGAGAGAAACACTCAATGTATGGTTGCCTTTCACCTGCCTCAAGCTACAGATGTGGCTGGAGACCTGGCTTGCAACCTAGTTATGTTGCCCTGGCTGGGAATCGAACCAGCGGCCTTTGGGTTCACAGGCCTGCACAATAACTAAAAATTTAGAATACCAAGACAGAAAGAATAAATAATTCCATAAGAATACAAAATGACCACAGGCTTTTAAACATTAAGATATACTTGAAAATTAAATTGGCAATATTTTAAGAGTAATTTTAAAGCATGGTGTTATTTCTAGAAATTAACATATTTATATCCCCCTTTCCCAAGCAATTAGAAAATAAACTTTTATTTCTCAAAATGAAGGGAACATTTAAAAATGACTTATTAATAAACCACAGAAAGTATTTATATATATTTTAAAGATTTTAGTTATTATTTCTAGAGAGAGGGGAAGGGAGGGAGATAGAGAGGGAGAGAAACATCAATGTATGGTTGCCTTTCACCTGCCTCCAGCTACTGACCTGGCTGGAGACCTGGCTTGCAACCTGGTTATGTACCCTGGCTGGGAACTGAACCAGTAACTTTTGGGTTCGCAGGCCAGCACCTTATCCACTGTGCCACCAGCCAGGGCTATTAATATATTTTAAAATGTAAATATACTACTAATTATATTTCTGACTCAAATGGAATTAATTTCTAAATTGACAGTAAGAACTAGGCAAGTTCCAGAATGTGTAGCTTTTTAAACATGAATCCTAAGTGTACCACTGTATGAAATTGTTATGTTAGCACTAAGTTTATTCAAATAATTTATAAAAATAGACTGTTGTAGACCCCCTCATTTATCACCATAACTATAAGTATTTTGAGTTAATCTTAGATTTACTGACTTAATAAACAACAGATATAATTAGTGCTTAAATATCCATCTCTAACATCTGGCTTCTGTTTCAACGTGTGAAGTCAGCACTTCTATCCTCACAAGAAGGAAAAAGCTGCAAGATGAAAAATCAACAACTCTTCTTGGCTCACCAGAGAACTGAGGTCACAGGGCAAACCCCTCACCTTGAAAACTGAAGATACGTGGAGATGTAGAGTCATAACTTACTGGGAACAGAAACCATCACTGGACCCAATATTGGGGAGGAACGCTTACAGGTGACTTGTTTAATTGCCTTTGAATGAACATGGACAAGCCTGAGAGGTTAAGAACTTCTGGAAGAACAACCTAACAGAGATTCCTACAGTTTCATGGGTTTAACCTCCACATCCCTAACAGTTGCTGACTAAAGATTGCAGAAATATCCCATCTTGCCTCCAGCAGGGAGAAGGGAAATAACCATCTAGAAATATGCTCAGTGTTCCTCATCCCTGACAAGAGCCTGACCTCATTGGAAGCTATTACACCAATACTAACAGAGCCTTACTGCTGAGAAACCAAACACCCAATTCCAGCACCCTCAAGCCTTCTAGCCTGAACTGAGTTAAAAAAGAAAAGAAAGAAAGAAAAAGAAAAGAAAAAAAAAAGAAAACAAGCAAACAAGTAAACAATCAAAAAACCTGAGAAGTACTTTTGAACATCAAAATCTGGTAGACTCACTAAAAAGGTAAGAACCAACAACACAAGTCTGGAACATATCCCCTTTCCTGCATCTCACCACACCCCTGCAGTATTACACTGCAGTACTGATCTTGTAATATAATAAATAGAGCATTACACCTTGAAGAGTTGGAAGGTTCTGGGCCTTTATCAGAGGGAGTGTCAAGGGAAACACTCAAGGCAAGAGGGCACAACTATGGGAACAGAAGAAATCTTCAGGTACAACAAGCAGCATAAACAGCCTAAACCCTAGCTTGATAAACATAAAACTTCATATTAAAGGTCTATTTCCTTTCTAAAGGAAAGGTCTATTTCCTCAGTTCCTTTTACTTAATACAGCATGTGTAGCTTTGAACAAAAAGTTACTTACAAGGCATATTAAAAGGAAAGTGTGAAAAAATATTGAAGAAACAGTGCAAGGAGAAGAACCAGACTGAGATACGTTAAAACTTTTGGAGTTATCAGACTAGAAATTTAAATATCTAGAATTGATTGGCTAAGAACTTGAATGGGAAAAGTGGGCCATATGAAAGAACAAATGTATAATTTAAAGCAGAGAAATGGAAATACTAAAAAAAAAAAAAAAATTAATCAAATTAAATGGTAGAAACAAAAACACTGCAATGAAAAAACAGTATGTTGTGTAGAATCATCAGCAGATGGGTAGCTGAGGAAAGAATAAGTGATATTAAAAATATATCAATAGCCTGAGAACCCAAAGGTCACTGGTTTGGATTCCCCAGACAGGGCACATAACCAGGTCGCAAGCCAGGTCTCCAGCCAGGTCCATAGCTGGAGGCAGGTGAAAGGCAACCATGCATTGATATTTCTCTCCCTTTCTTCCTCCCTCCCTGCCCTTCTCTCTGAAAATAATGAATAAAATATTTAAATATATATATATGTAAATTACCAAATCTTAAAAACAATAACAAAAAAGGCTTACTAGATGTCCAAGAACTATGAAACAATTACTATGCAAAATACACATAATCTGTGTAGCAGAAGAAAGAGAAAAGGGAACAAAAGAAATATTTAAGGAAATGACAGAAATTCTCACAAATATTGAGAGACTCCAAACCACAGATTTAGAAAACTTAGAGAACTTAAAGCAAGATAAATATCATAGTCAAATTACAGTAAATGAAAAGCTAACAGAAACTACTAAAACAAGCCACCATGGGAGGGGAAAGACCTTACCTATACTTACCTGTACCTCACATCCTCGCCAATACTTGTTTATTTATTGATGGTAGCCATTTTGACAGGGGTGAGGCAATAACTTGCTTTCAATTTGTATTTCTCTGATGATTACTAAAATTGAGCATCATTTCATATGCCTATTGGCCCTTTGTATGTCCTTTTTAAAGAAGTGGAGGAAAGAGAACCCTTGTACACTGTTAGCGGTAATGCAGATTTGTTCAGTCACTGTGGAAAACAGTGTGAGCTAGGGTACATTTGTACAATAGAACACTTACTCAGCTGTAAGAAAGAAACCTTACTTTTTGCAACAGCATGGATAGACCTGGAGAACATAATACTAGGTGGAATTAGCCAGTCATAGACAGATACTGTATGATTTCATTCATATGTGGAATCTAATGAACAAAATGAACAAGCAAAACAGAGACAGACTCAGAGGTAGAGAGAAATATGACTACTGTTGGGGAGTGCTGGGTTTGGCAGTTCAGGGATTGAGTGAAAAAGAAAAAAAGGAGAAACAAACTCATGGATATGGAAAACAGTGAGGTGATTGTGGGGTGTGGGGAGAAGAGGGGTAAGGAGTAGGTGGAGGAGCATAAAGGAAGGATAAATGGTGATGGAATGGACTTAGGGTGGTGAACAGTGTACAGAGGAAGTGTTGAGAAATTGTATGTCTGAAACCAGTATCGTGCCCATGAATTCAATAAAAAGGAAAAATTAAAAAGTAATTAATTTTAAAAAGTCATTTGCCTATAGAGGAATAAAGATAAGAATTATCTCTAGATCTTATATAAGCATGACATGAATAGAGTGAAATAATAAAACAAAATTAAATTAAATTAAATAATTAAAGTGAGATTAAAGAAAAAATCTCAAAATAGAAAAAACTGCAACAGCTAGAAGCTTATATTTGACAAAATATCTTTCAAAAGTGAAAAATAGTTTTTCTCAGAAAAACAAAAATTAAAAACAATTTTGACAATTGACCTGATTGACAGTGGTAATCCAATGGGGAACGTGTAGTTTTCAAACAATGGTGCTAGAGAAACTGATATGGACATGCAAAAAATGAAATGAGTCTTTAAAACACCACACTCAAAGCATGATACATAAAATAAAATATTACTAAGTTTGACATCATTAAAACTACTAATTTCTACTTTTTGATACATGGTGTTCAAAGAGGAAAATGAAAAGCTACATTCTTTGATAAAATATTTCAATATCTATCTGGTAAAGAATTCTCAAAACTCAAATATTGGAAAAAATTACATTACAAAATGGTCAAACGATTAGGAGACCTCATCAAAGAAGATACATAGAGGGAAAGTAAACATACTAAAAGATGTCCAACTTTACATGCCATTTGGAAATTGAAAATTAAAATAATTTGATACAAGTAAACATCTAGAATGGTTCAAATCCAGAATATTTACAATAATACTCAGAGTGTGGAACAATAAGAATTCTCTTTTGTTGCTGGTGGAAATGCAAAATGGTACCTATGTCCCACTTGGCCATGTTGGAAGATTGTCTGGCAGTTTCTTGCAAAGCTAAAGTTCAGCTTATCATACCATCCAGCAAACATATGGGCACACAGAAAACTGCACGTGAATGCTTATGACAGTATTATTCATAAAATATTTATGAAGCTAAAAATGAGGAACAACTAAAATGTCTTGCAATAGGTAAATTGCGATAGGTAAACAGATATTTTTTAAAGAAGAAATAGCTACTTAGCTACATAAAAACATTGCAGAAGCGTATATGTATGTTGTGGTATTAATTTGCTAGGGCTGCCATAACAAAATACCATAGGCTGGATGGCTTAGACAACAGAAGTATATTTTTTTCATAATACAGAAGGTTGGAAGTCCATAATCAAGGTGTGGGCAGATTTGGTTTCTCCCGAGGCCTCCCTCCTTGGCTTGCAGATGCCTGTCTTCCCCCTGTGTCTTCACCTGGCCTTTCTCTGTGTGTCTGCATCCTAATACTTTTTTTTTTTTTTTTTTTTTTAAGATTTTATTATTTCTACAGAGAGGGGAAGAGAGAAAGGCAGAGAGAGAGAGATATCAATGTGTGGTTACTTTTTACCTGCCTCCAGCTACGAACCTGGCTGGGGACCTGGCTTGCAACCTGGTTATGTGCCCTGGCTGGGAATTGAACCAGCAACCTTTGGGTTTGCAGGCTGGCACCTTATCCACTATGCCACCAGCCAGGGCTCATCTTAATACCTTTTTATAGGTACATCAGTTATGTTAGATTAGGGCTTCATCCTTATAATTTCATTTGAACTTAATTACCTCTTTAAAGGGTCTATCATATTGAAAGATGGTTTCAACATACCAATTTAGAGGGACACACTTCAATTCTTACAATTGCTAAGTGAAAGAAGCCAGTCTAAAACTACATAGTAATATATTCCAACTATATGACATTCTGAAAAAGGCAAAACTAATAGTAAAAAAATAATGGTTGGTTTCAAGTGGATGGGATGGGATGAATACATGGACAATGAGGGACTTATGAAACTGCAAAATAATTCCCTATGAATCTGTACGGATGTATTGGATACATGACCTTATACATAGAACTGTAATGTGAACTATGTATAGGCTGTAATTAGTAATAATGTATCAATATTCATTTGTCAATTATAATAAATGTACCACATTAATGTTAATGTTCACAATAGTAGATGCCATTTGGATGACAGTATGTGTAGAAACTGTTGTACATTCTATGCAATATTTCTGTAAACTTAAACCTGCTCCAAGAAATGAGATCTATGAATTAAAAAATTCTCACTGCAAACTAGATTTTTATGTGAGAAATGAAGGAATGTTTGCTTAAAATAGTTGCAGTGAGGGGAAAAAAACCCATTATTATCTTACCTTACATATAAAAAAGCTGTAAAAAGTAAACATCAATTTATGATCACATTTTTATTTATGAACGGGAAATAAATTAAGATTCTTAACCTAGCTACCATGTTCTATGCCCAGTGCTTAGCAAATACCATCCATTTTGATGAATGTTTGTATCATTCCTGTAAAATCCATGAAAAACAAGACCTGCACACACTGACCATCTCTGTTCAATGTCATATTGGATGTGACAACCAATCAGTAAGAGAATTGAGTTTTCAAATACAAGTGAATTTGATAAGAAATCTAGGTTTAGAGAAGTGACTGAATAGAAAACCCAACTCAACATACAACCAATAAAAAATAATAAAAGAATTGACTAAGTACATGATTAATATTAGAATTTTAAATTAAGAAAATAATACTATTATTGGATATCAATGAGAAAATATATATATAAAAGCCCTGGCTGGTGTGGATCAGTGGATTGAGTGCTGGTCTGCTAACAAAAGAGTTGCTGGTTTGATTCTCAGTCAGGGCACATGCCTGGGCAACCACACATTGATGTTTCTCTCCCTCTTTCTCCCTCCCTTCCCCCTCTCTAAAAATAAATAAATAAAATCTTAATAAAAAGAAAAACACAGAAGAAAAATATTACAATAGATACTAGGAAGGGAAATAGATAACCAATTTACCAAAAAAGAAACAATAAAAGGGATCTTCAATGTTTTCATCATGTGCGTACACAAGATAATTATATGAGGCTGGGGATGCATTAATTAACTTGATTGTGGTAATTATTTCAAAATGTGTACATATTTCAAAACATCACATTGTACACTTTAAATATATATAATTTTATTTGGCAACTATACCTCAATAAAGCTATTTAAAAAGAACCAAAATAAGGACTTGCATTAGAAATTTTAAAAAATTTGTTGATGTTTATTCCAAATAGGTACTTTTTTAAATTTAATTTTATTGTTGTTGTATTACGTCCACCCCATTTCCCCTCCCCTCTCACCCTTTCGCCACTCAACCCCCACCCCTGTTGTCAATTCCACTTGTTGTCCATGTCTATGGTTCTTCCATGCTAGTTCCTTGACTAAACTGCTCCCCTTCTTTGCCTCTCCCCCTACCCCCTCCCCTCTGCCCACTGAATGTCTATTCATTGTATTCATATATTTGGTTCTGTTTTGCTTGTTTGTTAGTGTCCTGTAATGGGTGAGGTCATATGGTATTAGTCTTTCACTAACTGGCTTAGTTCACTAAGCATAATACTTTCCAGTTCATCCATGTTGTTGCAAAGGGTAGGCGTTCCTTCTTTCTTTCTTCTGTGTAGTATTCCACTACGCAAATGTACAGAAGTTTTTTTATCCAATCATCCACTGATGGGCACTTGGCTATTGTAAATGTACTGCAGCAACACGGGAGAGAATACAGTGAGAATTTCTCAATGGTATCTGCTGGGTGGCATTGGAGAAGACTGGCTGCCATCCCAAGGGCTCGGCTCACTGGTTGGTAAGGGCTGAAACAAGTTCATTCTAGTAAATTTAAACAGTGGGGCAGATTTTGATGCTGCTGTGTGTGTGCATGTGCATGTGTGTGTGTGTGTGTGTGTGTATGCATGTATGTAGGTGTGCATTTAAACAGAAAATATATAGTTAGTATTGGGGTATAAACTTTTACAGATTGTGCATAGTACCAAAATAAGTAACCCAAAATTAATTGCTTTGTGCATATGTATCTTCATTTATTTTCTTTTTTACATTAAGGAAAATAATTTATGCTAAGATATATACATAAAGAAAAGTAATGGCCTTCTAACTTTATTTTTAACTTAGGGTGAAATTATAAAATTATGTTACATCTCCCAAAGTTTGGTGTGTTCTCTAATAAGAATTGAAAATTTTTATCATTAAAGGGATTTTAGATTTTTTAAGAGAGTAGCCTTATTATCAATCTGTAAGTTTATGCAACATAAATGAGGTTTTACAATGCTCAAAGCTACTCCATATTTAGGTTTTTTGGTAAAAGTGCAAACAAACCATAATTTAATTGTTCCCCATCTTGAAATGATAGTTTGCCTGGATCTTTTGATAAAAACCCACAAGAGTTTTTCAACATTATATCCCTTCATTTTATATTTTCTGGGGAAAATAAGAATGTGTCTACCTGAGCCCCTTGTTGATGAATTCTCTACATCTATTTGTCAAAATCATATACCAAAATAAAGTAGAATTCACTTATTTCTTTATACTTTCCTTTGTTATTCCTTTCTTCCCAAAGAAATTGCAAGTAAAAAACACATATGCCAGAATGTTAAAATGTGTCATCAGCTTCCATTGTCTTATCATTACTACACTGAAATCCAGATGGAAAAAGAGCACAGTACATTGCCAGGTAATTTAATATGACAAAGTAAAAAGATTTGAGACTGGTAATAGGAACACTGATTGACCTTTAAATATAGTTCTCAGGCTGTGTCTCTATCAGCAAGACTAGGACTGACAAAACACATCTTGAAACTCTCTAGCCGCTAAAGACTCTATAGTCAAGATATAATAAATATCATTTTAAGGAAAAGTAAATATATCACTCAATGTGGTGAAAGATGTGATTCATGAGTTACAGTTCAATTACCTACGTCTTTATTGATCAGTCAATAAGCAATTCGCCTCTAGTCCCTGGAGGCATAGATCAAATCATCACATTAAAATACTACTTTATTTCTTATTTATATTAATTAAAATGCTGTCAGATAATTATACATGTGATAGAATGAAACATAACAAGAACTCTGTATTTTTACATATATGTTTTACAATATGGTATTTCTTTTTGGAGGGCACTGTTTAGGTTCAGGCTGTTAGGTACAGTTAGGTGGTCTTCCTTTATTAACCTGGATAGCAATACATTCATTCAGAAGGAAATTCCACACCCCTGCTCCCCCCCTTCAACCCCCCTCCAAAAGAAGGAAATTTCAATTTTAAGTCTATGCCTCATAAAACTGTAAAAGATATTTTAGTATGATGAAAGATTAGGTTATTTTTCCATGGGTCTATCAAAATGTAATTTCAGATTAAATTGAAGATAATCAAATCTGTAAATTGTGTGTTAACAGTAAATTAGTAAAGTACTGAAGGATCTCAGGTGTATTTCAGACAGAACTTTGAACCCAATAAACTACAAAGGCCCATAGTCAGTAATGGGCTTTCTGAAGATTCCCATGGCATAGGGGAGTAAACATACAAAGTGGAGCATGTTATATATTTAATGAATAAAGGAGTTCTAAGTCTTTCTGAATTTATTGCAACTCATCACATGGCAGCATCATTTACTTTTTATTTTATTTATTTAAAATCTTTTTAATTGAATTTATGGGGGTGACACCAGTTCACAAAACTACATAGGTTTCAGGTGTACAATCTACAACACATTATCTGTACACTGTATTGTGTGTTCAACACCCCAATCCATTCTTCTTTCATCATCATTTATTCCCGTAATACTTTCATCTACCTCCCTCCACCCTTCTTTTCCTCTGGTGATCACCACACTATTGTCTACAACAATTTTTTGCTGTTATTGTCTTTCTTGTGAGTCTCTCACATCTCTCACTTCTATCTTTGATACACTTTATTTGATTAGCAGATATTTGGTTGTGTCCAAAATTTTCAGAGACATTTGTAATATGTCAAAAGGCCCTTGAAAATTGGCCCTGTCCAAAATGTCCATGGAGACATTTGGTCCATGCCATGTGCCTTGATCATGTGCCAAGACTAGCAAGGTTATTATTAGTATTAAAGCCACAACACAGTTATTGAACCAATAAAACATGATAGCATTTTATATAATAATTCTATAAACCAAATATTAAAAAATCATTATGGGCTGTTTAATCCAGGATGTTTTCTAAGTATGGACATTTTTATTGATTTATTTATTATTTTTTTAAATATATTTTATTTCACTATTACAGTTGTCCCAACTTTACCCCCTTTGCCCACCTCCACCCAGTACCCCATTCCTTCCAACAATGCCCCCCTTAGTTCATGTCCATGAATCATACATATAAATTCTTTGGCTTCTCTATTTCCTTTGTTCTTCTTAACATCTCCCTGTCTATTCTGTAACCACCAAGGTGTACATTTTTTTCCCCTTTTACATCCAGACAATTCACCATTTAATTACTGCCTTCTGTCAGTTTCTCAAATCATGTTAATACAAAGTTTTCTTTTCATTATTCCAAAATGCCTACATTAATTTGTTTAAAGAATTACTTTTTTAAGTAATATGAATTCCAATATTACCAAACACATGCAAAAATACATTTACACCCATACATATTTTTACACATAGTTAAAGTACATACTGGATTTTGAAGAGTTAATACAAAAATTTTTAAATATGCCAATAGCTTACATAACTCTTACATGTTAAGTGATAGTATATTAGATATATTGTAGCAAGATTTAGCAGATTTTTCTTAATATTTATTTTACTCTGGAATGCTATTTTTGTGAAATATATCACAGAAATGGTGTATTGCAGAACTCACTTTTGTGAAAGTAGTCCTAGAGATAGTGCCAAACCCATAGTAAAAAACGAATTTGGTTTTTGAGTCAGATCCTCCCTGCTCTAATAATACAACTCAACTTTATTTTAAGCTACTGGAACTACAACTTATTCTTTTTGGAGTTTTCCATCTTAAATAGTAGATTTATTTATTTTATTTATTTATGTAGGCTGTGCACATGTCTTATTTCTTTCAATAACCTCTGTTTTCCCTCTACATGTGTTTTACAAGTTGAAGACTTCAGAAATAATGTCGCTTGCAGTGCTCAGCCCATCTCTAGAGTAGAAATTATGTCTACTAAGTTGGGGTAAAAAATAAAAATCCCTAGGATTTAAATAATTGTGTGGAAAAGTATTCTAGCTATTCTTTGAACTTGTGGTTGACTCCCTATGTGGTCCTAAACTAACCTCTGAACTATTTAAGAGTCTGTTGAGGTAGAGCTTAGATATGTTCACATTTCAATAATAAAGTTTACTATAACAATAATTCCTTTTCCTAAGTATCTCTAGTTTGTGGGCCATCATAACTAGAAATGTATGTTTCCACAATTTAGTTGAAAGGAATCTCATCTAATTTACATGCTAATATGAGAATATATATTGTCTATGTACACGAATCATATAGTTTAGTAGTTTGCAAATTCCATCCAAATTGGTCTTCATTCTCAGCATCTTTTCTAACCTAAAGACTGACTGATTTCACAACACACCCATGACCAGTTAGTTGCTATTTAAAACATAAATTGCTAACAAAATCTATATATTACACCCCCACAAATAAGTACATGTTTTATAACAGTGAATAAGAAAGATAGCATGTCTTCTATGTAATATACATCCACATTTTCTTATGTTTTCCTTCTTCCTTAACTGCATTTGATTTTTCTGGGTTATTGCAAGTAACCTGATTTTCCCATGTTGTGAAATTATTCCAATCTAAGAAAATTTAACCTGCAGTAATGCAGATAAAAGTAATATACAAAATTGTACCTTATTTAGTAAAATCTATTTATAACAAGATCACTTAAAGTATTCATGAATTAAAGTTGGTTCTTACCCATTCAGCTGCCCCATGTATTTTGATTGGTGCATTTAATCTCTTTACCTTTGTACCTGTGTTCCTGTCTGTCTCTCTGTTTCTTCATCTTAAAGCAGACCTCTTTAGCATCTCTTGAAATATGGTTTGGTGGAGGTGTATTCTTTTAGACTTCTTTTGTCTGGGATACTCCTTATTTCACCTTCCATTTTGAATGACAGTCTTGCTGGGTAGAGTATTCTTGGTTGCAGGCCTTTGTTTTTCATTGCTTGAAATATTTTTTTGCCATTCCCTTCTGGCTTGTGTTTCTGTTGAGAAATAAGCTGATAACCTTATTGGAGCACCCTTGTATGTCATTAGTTGTTTCTCTCTTGCTGCTTTTAGGATTCTCTCCTTGGCTTTGAAATTTGCCATTTTCATGATGATGTGTCTTGGAGTGGGCTTGTTTAGATTCATCTTCCTTGGGACCCTCTGTGCTTTCTGAATTTGCATGACATTTTCTCTTCAAGTGAGGGAAGTTTTTTTTTTTTTTTTTTTTTTTTTTTTTTTTTTTTTTTTTTTTTTTTTTTTTTTTTTTTTTTTTTTTTTTTTTTTTTTTTTTTTCCTGAATGTATGTCACTTTATTGAAATGCCCATATGTGCAATGACGACAAGGGGGAAGTCTACAGAGCCGAGTGCAGTGACGGCCTGCATTGGGAGAACAGGCAGACTCTAGTTTTACAGAATGAAACAGGGGTTGAAAAGGAGGCAAAGACCAGAGAGCTACTTTCATTTCCCATCACCAGACAGAAGGGTCTTTCAGCCTCGTTCTGGGAATGTTTTCTGGGCTTTCTCTCATCAAGAGGTCTGAAATCAGAGTCTCAGGGCTGTATCGTTTTCCATATCTCTGCCTGGTGATGAAGTTGATGTAGTGTTGCAGGTCAGAGTGTATTTGGCCAGGTCCTCTGGAGATGCGTTCTCTCCTGGGTGTTGGGGCTTGGTGGGGTACCCCTGGGCCAGCACGCCCAGGCACACGAACAGGGACACAACGAAGGTCAGTCCCAACAGCTCCAGTTGCTTGCTCCCCGGTATCGTGGTGGCGGGAGTGGCTAGGCAGTGAGCGCTCTGCTGTCCCGTCCGGAGCACTTCTCTGAGGGTTGAGAGCTGGGAAAGGCTGTCATTACTTTTTCAAAGAGGTTTTCTATCCCTTGGTCTTCCTCTTCTCTTTCTGGTATCCCTATGATACGGATGTTATTACATTTCATGTTGTCCTGCAGCTCTCTTAAAACCTCTTCATTCTTTTTCAGTCTTTTTTCATTTTGTTGAACTACCTGGGCATTTTTTTTCTACTTTGACCTCCAGCTGGATGATCCGAGCCTCTGCTTTCTCTAGATTGCTTTTGATTCCTTCTACTGTATTATCCAATTCAGAAATGGTATTCTTCATTTATTCCTGGCTCTTATTGATGGTGTCTCTATGTCCTTTTTAATGATTGTGTAGTTCTCAGTAAGTTCCTTGTAGCTTCCCTGGAGTTCTTTGTAGCTCTTCTGGAGTTCTTTGTAGTTTTCTTTGAACTGGCTGAGCTCATTGAGCTCCTCTATCATCATTATTTTGAATTCCATGTCTGAGAGTGTGGTTGCCTCTATTTCATTTTGCACTCTTCCTGGGGATTCCTCCTTTCCATTTACTGAGGGTTGATTTCTTTGTCTCCCCATTTTAGGTGGCTCTTGTTTGTTTCTGCTTCTTGGGTTAGTCTTCTGTGTGACCTTCTGTGGTGTGACCTTCTGTGGTGTAGAGGTGCACTTATTTTACTTCCTGGGTCTGCACTTGGTGACGTCAGCTCATGTCCCAGTCTGGACCTAGTCAGCTAGTTGGGAGCTACCAGGGAGCCACTGTCTTTGTTTCCTTTAGTTGTGAATCCCATCAGTCTGTGATCAGTGGTCAGTTTTAGGCACCTCTGGGTGGGGCAGATGAATTCAGTTGTGAATCCAATCAACCTGTGATCTGAGGTCAAGTTTAGGCACTGCTGGGTGGGGTGGATTAATTCCTGTGGGCGGGACTGTGGCTTCCCCTCAGGTTCCCACCCTTTGGAGAAGAGTGGTCTGCTGACTATATGGGGGATGGATCAGCCCTTGATTCACGAGCTGCTCCCTCAACTCTCCTCCTAAAGCTACTTCCCCAAACCCTCCTTAAGTGTCTCTAGTCCATGTGCCCTCCCTCTGCTGGAGCCCAAGGTAGGTGGGTGTCACTGTATTTTCGTGCATGGTCCCTTTAAGAATTCAGTCTCTCTGTCAAGCTGGCTAAACCTGGCAGCTGTTTTGCTTTTCACATCTGGGTGCTGTTTTACTCTCAACTGTGTTGCTGTAGGCTGGGAAGCCCAGTTGGGAGTTTAGATCCCACCCTTCTCAGGTGGAGCCCCTGGCTGCTGAGATGTTTCTCTGTCCCTTCAGCTGTTGCCTGTGGGAGTCCCACCAGCCTCTCCCGTCTCCACACTTCCTACAGGTCATGTTGTGATGAACTGGCTCTTCTGTCCTGTCTGTGGTAATAAGGCTTCTTTCCAGTTGGTGTTCTGTTGGTTATTCTGGATGATTAAGTTGTAATTCCAGTTTGATGTTGGGAGAAGATTGGTGTAGCTCCACTTACTCCTCTGCCATCCTGGTTTCTCCCTGAGCATGGACATTTTTGACAGTAGCAAATACCAAGGACCATTTGGCGTGGACCAAATATACTAAAGGACATTTTTGATAAGTCCAAATTTCAAGGGCCATTCAGGGTGGACTGAAAGTCTGAATGAGTATTTGGATGGGGTTAAATATCCTGCAAAAATTAATTTTGATCAAGCTTTTGTCTTTTTATAAGCATTTCCATTCTTTGTCCAGATAGTTTTCTTTTGTTATCATCTGTCAAAAGGACGGGAAATGGTATTTTAGTGGAATTCCCTAAAGGAATGTATAACTCATTTGGGAAGTCTCGATGTTATACCAGTAGTTTAGGGATTACATTAAATGATTTAGTCAAGCGAATAAAATTTTAGTTCATACAGAATGTCTTTAAGGGTAAAATAGCTGACTGTGACTGTGATCTGTGGGGCAAAAGAGGCACATTTACATAATTATAAAAATTGTAAGTAAAGTAAAATTCACTACATTTTAAACATTGTTTCTTAGAATACAATTTTGATGATAGTAAAAGCAACATATATCTAAACAGATACTTAATTTATAAATGCAATTATTTATTCCTTTCTGTATTCTATTTACTTCCTTCCTTCTTTCCTTCTTCCTTTCTTCCTCCCTTCCTTCTTTCACACCAAAATTTATTGAATATTTACTGTATGCCACATACTATACTACTATTAATTTTAAAATTATCTGCTCTTGAGGGCTTATGATCTATCTGGCATCACAGAAGAATGTATAACAGACATGTAAATAATATGGCATGTTAGAAGATGATACGTGTATGTGTGAATGAAAAAGGAAAACCAAACAGTGTAAGCATGATTATTATTACAGGGTCAAGCATGGGATCTATTTGTAATAGCCAGTTAGGCAGTCAAGATCAGCTTCATTGATAGAGAGAGATTGTGAAAATATAGGAATGAGAGCAGGCAGTCTTCCAGGCAAATATCTGGGTGATATACCATGTGTTAAGGGTGCCTTACATCCCTGGAGTGTGCTGAAGAGCCACAGGCTATCATTTGTCTACCAACATTTCTCTCCTCGCATATTAATCATAATCAGCAATGGATGGCAACAATACACAGTGGCAAAGAGACAAACTTCCTAGTCAGAGGGTCTTGGGTTTAAGCACCTTTGTCCCTTCTTACAAGTTGGTAACTGTAGACAACCATTCAACTGCTATGAACCTCGGCTTCTGTATGTGGGTCACCGCAGCTGTCAATTCCTTGGGCTTTCGTGACAACCAAATATTAAAAAATAGTGATTTGAAACACTCAGCATGTATCAGCAGTGGCAATGCACTGCAGAGGCAAAATCTGACTTGGAATAGGTGGGGATACCTCTTCATTCTTTCTCTACATTATATTTACTATTCAGAAATTTTTACAGTTTGTAATGTTCTTACACACCATTAATCTGTTTTTGGTGTCTTTAGGATACTATGTGTGATCACTACAATAATGACATCACTTGATTTGTTTCGTGTGTTGAAAAAAATCATTCTCCAAACTAATAGTTTTAAGAAATATTTCTTACATCACCTGTTTTCTTTCTCAAAACTCAGGAAAAAAAGAATTATAGGATAATCTCTCATATCAAAGATTTACTCATGTTACACATATGCCAAGTGGTGTCTCAGGCAGACTCTGGAGTCATGCGACCCTCTCAACTGACACCAGAAACATGCCTTGAGATGTGTGGCTGCTGGTTGGGTTTCTTACCCAGAGCTTGGGTGCATCCACCTGACCCTTATTGTTATTTCTACTGTGTTCACAACTTCATTAAAGCCACATCTTCAAATTTTGTTTTACAAACAGATGCTCCAAGTTCAGAGTCAATAAAAGTCCCCCATAAAGACCAACCAGCACAGCTGCACTTACACTTTCATGATGAACAATCAATTGTCAGATAAGGTTGCCGGGGTTAAGGAGGAAATTTCCAGGAAATCAGTACCAAATTTATGGAGGGAAAAATAATTTAATCAATCTCCTTAGTGGGATCTTTATAACATTTTTTCAATTTATTTTTTAAAAATTCTGGAAAAGTGAATATTTTACCTCATGGTCTTTTTTTTTTTTTTAATTATTATTTTTAGAGAGAGGGCTAGGGAGACAGGCAGAGAGGGAGACGAGACATCAAGCATACGGTTGGTTGCCTTTCACCTGCCTCCAGCTATGGACCTGGCTGGAGACCTGGCTTGCAACCTGGTTATGTGCCCTGGCTGGGAATTGAACCAGCGACCTTTGGGTTCGCAGCCTGGTACCTTATCCATTGTGCCACCAGCCAGGACTCCCATGGTCTCTTTGATCACTCAACTCTCTCTATGGTATTCCTTAATGCAGTTCTTTATACCCTTATCTATTTTTGTTTTAATTATTCACTCATTCATTCTTTCTCACCAGTTCTTTTGCTAATGGTGCTAAGGCAATTCAAGGGAAAAATAGCATTCATTTCCACAAGTTGTGTAGGAACTACTAATAATGATGTAGAAAAAATCAACTTCAAAAGTCACTACAGGCCATATATGAAGATGAAATTGAAATGGATTGTGTATTTAAACATCCAAACTAAAATATAAAACCCTTAGGAAAATATGCAAGAAAAAAACCTCCTTGCTTTTAGGACAGCTAAAAATTTTTGGATAGAAAATGAAGAGCATGAGCTCATAGAAAGCTGATAAGTAGATCAACATAATAAATTCCCTTTAAAAACTGTTAAGAAAATAAATATTAAAAATACTACAAAAACTGAAAAAATATTTTTAAATTACATAAACTGGACAGGGACTGGCCCATAAAATATAGTAAGAATCTTTAAAATCATTACAAATAAAAGGCAAAAATTGATACAATGTTTTATTAGTTTCTTCACTAAAGAACTTATATGCATGCCCAATAAACATACAAACAAGTATTTGACCTCATTAGTTATTAAAGAAGTGAAAAAGAAAACTATGATTGTACATAAATACCTGTTATCTATCACATACATAATGACTAAAAGTAAAGGCTGATGATATCAAATATAGGTAAATATATAGAGAAACCTAACTATACATGACTGGTAGAAATAGAAAATGTTCCAATTTAAAAAACAACTTGGCAATGTTTTGCCAAGTTAAACATTAACTTTTTACATTGCCCTGCATTTTCACTCCCAGGGATTTGTCCAAGGGAAAAGAAAACTTAATTTCATACACATTCTCTTGCATAAATATTCATAACAACTTTGTTCCTAAATGCCAAAATTCAGAAATGACTCACATGTTCATCAAGAAGTAAATGGATAAACAAATTTAGATAGCTTTCTAAAATAAAATACTACTTAATTTGTATTTAAAAAATAAGCTATTGATGCATACAATGATATGGTTATCACAAAACTATGTCGCTGAGCAAAAGAAACCGGACAAAAGAGTACATGTTGTGTAATTAATTACATTTGATTTCTACTTCCTGCAAGAACAGATCTATCCCAGAGAGTGATTGTAATGTCATTCTGGATTTAGCCTGAGAAGCCCCATGGACAAGAGCCAAGCCAAGCTAAGGAGACCCATCACTTTAGCAGCCAAAGCACAGCTGCTGCTATGGACCATGAATAATAAACAAATCTCTTGTGTAAGTCTCTGAGATTTGGGGGCTTTTAAAAAATATATCACAGCAAACCTGACTAGCACAAGAAAACAGAAAACCAGGAGAAAATGGATAGAATTTCAGAAATGTTCAAACAGTCTGTAGGAAAGGATATGAGCTAGTACATGGAGAACTGCCCCTGCGGAAGCTATGGTCCAATAAGGAGATGGACACATGCAAAAATAAACAATAGTATAATCCAATTATGCATGTTTATAGATATTAACACATAGTAAGATACAGTGACATTTATCCCACCACCCCCAAAATTGGACTGGGAACTTTCATTCTGTAGAACTACTCATTCAGTAGAAATGGGGAAAGTACAGTGGCATATTCCAGTTATCTGATGCTCAATGTCTTTTTTATTATTATGTTAATTGATATTTTATGAACACATTCTTTGTTTACTCAAAAAAATGTGATCAAATGTCCCATTTACCTCTCCATAATGAAAGTTATAAAATATATATATTTTATATATACATTTAAAATCAGTCTCTTAGAATCTTGCTACAGATGACTGACACCAACACTATAGGTCTCTTACAGTATTTTACTTCCTAGAAAGAAACCATAGACTCCTAATTTCTATATTCTTGTAATGGGCATACATGCTCTTAAACAAAACCATGTGACGATATTGCAACATAGGTAGGGTCAGTATTCTGACCTGAACTTTTGAATGAAATTTTGGACCACTTAAATTGACAGTGGAGTCCTGGCTGGAGGCTCAGTGGATAGGCGCTGGCCCGTGAACCCAAAGGTTGCTAGTTTGATTCCCAATCAGGGCACATAACCAGGTTGCAAGCCCAGTCTCCAGGTTTGTAGCTGGAGGCAGGTAAAAGGCAACCATACATTGTTGATTCTCTTCCTTTCTCCCTCCTTCCTGCCCTTCTCTCTGGGAGTCATTAATAAAATTTCTGCTTTTAAATCCATTTAAATTGACAATGAAACTAATATCATTGATCACAAACAAACATAAACAGAGCCTGTGAAATCTTTTGAGTTTCTGGCACAAATAGTCAAAATATTCTTAGTCTGTTCTATCTAAAGAGGAGCTTGGATAGCTAAATATGCCCAAACTGAATTTTTAATCTGTTCCAAGTACTTTTTCCTGCTTTTCGGTTTGAGAAAAACCTAAAGACCATTGTAATTCACTTAAACATATATCTAGAATTCAACCCTATCAGCTCACACTGTGGAAATCTAAAAGCTCTCTGTTATCTTCTTTTCCTAAACAATTTTCAAATGTTTCTATTTTTCATCATTGTTTTCATAATTTTTTAGTTATTCTAAAAATGTGCATTCCTATGTGTTTTCCTTTCCTAATAGGAATATCAGAAAAAAGTTGATCATTATGGACTTTCCTTTGTATTAGCTACCTAAAAATGTATCATACTAATATCATTACAAGTTTATGCTTTAGCATAATATAAGGAAGGAAAAATTAATCAGGAAGTACCATTATCTTCTCTAGAGAACAGTAAACAAAGGTTTTAATATCCTACAGATGTCAGCTTACGTAGAAGAAAGAATCTTGAAATATAACTTAAGTGAGGTTGAAAATCACTTACCCTTAATAAGTAAGAAAAGCCCTGCAGTGTCTTCTTTAATTCTTTTAAATAATTTATCATTTGAATCTCCCCTGCCTGGAAGTTATATAGGGTAAGTACCAACATTGTTTCCTCTTCCTCTCATGCCCTTTAACTTAAAACTGCATCAATAAAGCTGCTCAGAATAAATGCCACATTATTTTTAAAGATGCTACATTACAACATGGCTTATTTGACAGGACCACAGGGTATATTTTAAGAGGTGAAAACAGCACGTTTAGTATTGGCTTTGATTTTTATTTCTTCATTTGACATGGCTTTGATATAATAAGTGTATCAAGTTTGGTCTATCTTAAAAATTCACAAGTAATTGTTTTTCTATGTAAAGTTATAGATTAATAAGAAAAGAGAATCTACAAGAAATATGGATGAAAATGTCTGTAGCAGAAAAACCTCTCTCACATGCCTTTATGAGCATTATTGATGTTCTTCAATGAGAAAGCCCTATTTGTTGTTTTAATTTACACTAAGCATTGACTAAAATAAGTAAAATATTAGATAGAACTCATAAATGAAAGTATAAATCAACTAACTTTTAGGTTCATACAATCTAAAACCTCAACCATGGGAATTGATTATTTTATGGCTTCTGGATTTTACTCTGCTAGACATTTGAGTCAGTACCACTTCTGGCCCAAGTTTATGTTCTCACAAGTTCAATTTTAAGAGAGAAAAAAATGGTTGAGAATCCTCTAATTCTTCTTGTGAGTGTGGGCTAGATATAAATTTTATTCATTCTTCCAAGAAACAACATCTATATTTAATTCAATTAAATGTCAGTGGTTATTTAGTGGCAACTTTGTTTCAAAATTAGTTTGGTGTAATAAGGAATAATTATCAGTTGCTGACACACACAAAGAAAGAAAATAATTTGAGAAGCAAAAGTCATCACTAGAGGAAATGTGAAGAGTAGCCATGAGACCATAATATTAAACTAGCATAAATGTAAAACTGTAATATTTTCCCTATTCCTTCTGAAATATAAACTTGTTAATAGGGGTTCCTAATCAAATGCCTTTATGAACTCTACTAAAATGCAAAATCCTATTTATGAGTCTAAATATTAAAAGCTTTATTAAAACATAAGTATATTATACCTTTATTATGTATGTGTGTATATGTGTATATATAAATAGCTATTTGGCCATTGTGTAACTCCACGACTTCTGTATTCTGCCTTAAAAGTTAATCGACACATTTTATTCTGGAAATGTCATCTAACAACCAATCAAAAATTCAGATTTTTAGGGCTAAAGCTCTTCCACTCCAGCAACCTAATGATCCTTCAGCTGCATGTGTCATCATTACCTGTCCTGTGGTGAGAAGTGAAAGAGACCATGAAATCCAAGACTGTGTGTGGCCCAAAGTTAGCCAAAATTATGCACCATACTCATAGGACAAATCTGAGATTATTAATTCAGTACTCAAAGCAGATCCAGAAGTATGTTATAACCAAAGGTATCTAGTTCTGTTAATTTTACTTTGTTTCTTTAGAAAGCACAGGGCACACACATACAGGATTAACGGATATTACCACACTCATGTTTTTTAAAATGGTACCATTTTAAAAGGTTAATGAAAATTTCATAAAATCAGGACTTTATAATATTTAATAATTGAGGTGGAAACCCTGAAGAAATAAGGTGGTGTTCATTGTACATGTTTCAAAATATGCAGATACAAAAGAATAACCTGTCAAAAATCTTTGCATGTAATTTTATTACTGCTACTGACTTGTTTCTTGGCATGGAATCATCAATTATTCTGTGAGGGCACCACTGTGTGGCTAATAAAATGAGCATTCTAGTTTTTAAAGCATGTAAAATTTCTATTACCACTTTAACAAGCAAATAGGCTCATATTCGATTTCATAGATGATCCCTCTTGTTTTTACATAGCTTTCAGTTACCTTAGCAGCATGTAGGTAGGTTGAGAAAACCTTTAACACATGAAGTGAAAACTGGTGACAAGTACAGCTGAACTTGGCTCAAGTTAACACAGCCAATGCATAACTTACAGCCAATATTTTATTTTGAGAATGGTATTGCCTCTTGGTGGACATGTTTGTTCACAAATTTCTGCCTCGTTAAAAAATACATAGTCAAATTGTTTCTCCTGAGAATATTTGCAAGTACATGGTTGTATCAAGCGATGCAGCGATTACTGATGACTCATTAATAGTTATCATTTGTCGAAGGGATATTTGTAAGCAGCTGTTCCATGTACAATGTTTTTGCATATCTTTGAGTAAGAGAGAAATACTTTTTATCCACTGTGTGATCCCAGTGTCACATAGATGAATTATTTCAGCTGTAATGTAGCTAAATTATTTTACTTTTAAAAGTATTGATGCATGGGTTATTTATTTTATTGTGGTAAGAATAATTCTCATATGTATATGAGAATATACATATACATATATATATATATACACACACACATATGAGATACACTATTTTAAAAAAGATTTTATTCATTATTTTCAGAGAAAAGGGCAGGGAGGAAGGAAGAAAGGGAAAGAAGCATCAATGCATGATTGCCTTCCACCTGCCTCCAGTTACAGACCTGGCCGGAGACCTGGCTTGCAACCTGGTTATGTGCCCTGGCTGGGAATTGAACCAGTGACTTTTGGGTTTGCAGGCCGGTGCCAATCCACTGAGCCACACCAGCCAGGGCAATGATACACTATTCTTTTTTCTTTCTTTCTTTTTTTAATTTTATTGTTGTTGTATTACATTCATCCTCATTTTGCTCCCCTCTGTCCCCCTCCCCACCCACCCATTCCCCCCAAAGTCAATCCCACCTGTTGTCCATGTCCATGGTTCCCCCATACTAGGTTCTTGTCTAAGCTGCTCCCCTTTCTTGCCTCTGCCTCCCCTCTCCCCCCATCCCCTTTCCCCCTGACCACTGAAGGCCTATTCATTGTATTCATATATTTGGTTCTG